>VMDO01001354.1:24089-213627 GCA_007922755.1 Pedetes capensis | reverse complement strand
AAACACTTGCCGATTCTGTGCCAGGCAAACCATCTTATTTATGTTTAAGCCCATTGTTGCAGACACTGTGTTAATCCATCTGGTGGAGGGTTTTCCTCTTTTCCATTGACCTGCCACTCTTCCAAACATGATGTCCTTCTCCAGGGATTGTTCTCTCCTGACTACATGTCCGAAATATGTAAGATGCAGTTTGGCCATTTTTGCTTCCAAGGAGCACTCTAGTTGTACCTCTTCTAGGACAGATCTGTTGGTTCTTTTGGCAGTCCATGGTATATTCAATAGACGACTCCAGTACCACAATTCAAAAGCATCAATTCTTTTTCTGTCTCTCTTGTTCAATGTCCAGCTTTTACAACCATATGATGCGACTGAAAATACCATGGCATGAGTCAGACGCACCTTTGTCTTCAATGTGACATCTTTGCTTTTCAATACTCTAAAGAGGTCTTTTGCTAAGATTTTTATACAGCAATAACAATTTTGCTAAGAAGAAAATGAGGAATATAATCCTATTCACAATAGCCAAAATACAATAGCTAGGAATAAATCTATCCAAGGATGTTAAAGACCTCTAAAATGAAAACTATTAAACTGTGAAGAAATAAATTGAAGGAGACACTAGAAAGTGAAAAGAACATCATGTTCATGGGTTGGCAGAATTAACATTGTGAAATTAGCTACATCACCCAAAAGAATGAATCTACAGAGTCAATGAAATCTCCATCAAAATTCCAATGTTGTTCTTCACAGAATTAGAAAAAAAATCATAAAATTCTCATGGAATCACAAAAGACTCTAAATACCCAAAGCAATCCTGAGGAAAAAGAGCAATGTTGAAGGTATCATGATACTTAATTTTATATTATACTATAGAGGCATTGGGGCTGGGATTTAGCTCAGTTGGTACAGCACTGCACTGCAGTCTCTGAGGTCCCGAGTTCAATTCCCAGCACCGCCAAAATGGGAGAAGGACCTGGCAATCCACTCCCAAAGCAATCCCAAAACACTCAGCCATTGAAAACTCTATGAGGGTCGCTATGAGTCGGATACTGACTCGACGGCACCTAACAACAACAACAACAACAACAACAACAGAGGCATTGTAAAAAAAAATAGCATCAAGGTACTGACATAGAAATAGACATGTACATCAATGGAATAGCATAGGGTAACCCAGAAATAATACCATACAACTACAACTATCTGATTCTTGACAAAGATGTAAAAAAAAAATCAGCCATTTTAATATTACTGAGAAAACTAGATAACCATACGTTGTTTTTGTAAGGTGCCATTGAGTTGGGTCCTACGCATGGCTACCCTCATAGGGTTTTCAATGGATGATTATTTCAGCATTGCTTCAGCAATGGATTACCATTTCATTTTCTCATTTTTGCACTGGTGGGGATCAAACCTGGTCCCTCAGAGAGTATAATGCACTCACCAACTGAGCTAAACTCTATCCCAGCTAAACTGAAACTAGATCTCTATCTCTCATCCTATACAAAAATTGATTCAAAATGGAAAAAATAATAATTTCTGAAACCTTCACACTATTAGAGGAAAACATAGTAAAACATACTCTAATATATAGGCACAGTCAATGACTCTTTGAATAGCTCTCCAATAACTCAATGGGAAAAGGACATGGCAATCCACTCCCCAAGCAACCCTGAAACAATCAGCCATTGAGAACCCTATGAATGTTGCTATGAGTCCAGACTCGATGCCACCTAACAACAGCAACCAATAGCCCAAGAAATAATAGCAAAAATTAACAAATGGGATTGCATCAAATCAAAAAACATTTGGGTTCATGTCCCAGTACCATAAAAAATAAAGAAAAAATAAAAAATAAATAGTTCTGTACAGCAAAAGAAACAATAGAGTGAAGAGATAGCCTAATTGATAGGAGAGAAAATCTTTCTTGGCTATTCATCTGATAAGGGGATTGACATCTAGAATATGTAATGAATTCAAAAAATTAAACACCAAGAGAATGAAAGAAATGAAATGAATAGACAGTTTTCAAGAGAAGTACATATGACCAATAAATTGTTGTTGTTGTTAGGTGCCGTCGAGTCGGTATCCGACTCATAGCGACCCTCATAGGGTTTTCAATGGCTGAGTGCTTCAGGATTGCCTTGGGAGTGGATTGCCAGGCCCTTCTCCCATTTTTGTGGTGCTGGGAATTGAACTCAGGACCTCAGAGACTGCAGCGCACCGCTCTACCCACTGAGCCAAATCCCAGCCAACCAATAAATACGTGAAAAAATATTCAGTATCTTTCACCATCATGAAAAAGCAAATAAAACTACATTGAGATTCCATCTCACCCCAGTCAAAATGGCTAACTCCAAGATAAAAAACTATGGATTCTACCAAGGTTGCAAGGCAAAATGAATCTTTCTACACTCTTGGAGAAAATGTAAATGAGCACAGCCCCTATGGAAATCAGTTTGGAGATTCCTCAAGAAAACTAAAACTAGAAATTCCATGTTGTATTTCTCAGCTCATTCATCATTGTGGGAGAGAAAATGACTATGCATTGTGGCAGAAGGCATGATAATAGAGCAGGCATGTCCGGCTCATGACAGAGAATCTCACATCATGGCACATCAAGAGGGAGAAAGTATTTGAAACCAACAAAATGTCCAAGTAAAAACCTCCAAAAGCCTGCTACTTCTGAAATCTAGATCTCACCTCCTAAAATTCCATAACCACCCAGGACACTGCTGCTAGCTGAGGACCAAATATTCAAACACAAGACCATTGGGAGGCATTGTATGCTCAAATTATTCCCTCCAAAGGCCATGGTTATCTCACAGCGCAAAATGCATTCAGTCCTACTTCAGGGGTCCTCAAACTCTTAATAGTCTCAACCATGTTCAGAAGTCCAAGTCCAATGTGTCCACTGAGAATCAGGGCCACTTTAGCTGTGGGCCCCTGAAACAAACAAACAAACAACAACAACAAAAAAAAAAAACCCAGGTTGCCTGCCTACATACTGCCAACATACTTGGCACAGAGTAAGTATTCCCATTTCAAAAGGGAGAAGTGAGGGCACAGAAAGGAAGAATCAGTCTGAAGCCTGATCAATATCCCACTGGACAAGCAAACCTTGTCAGTCCATGTCTGGCATCTGGCATCATCTGGCTCAAACAGGCTTCAGTGGTTCTGCCGCCATGGCCCTATTGGATTGGCTCCAATCATTGCTAGTAGCTTTCCTAGGCAGACATTTCACATTGCTGGCATATCCAACATCCAGAGATATTCATTGCTGCTTAGGATCCACAGTCAAAGTTCACCAATCAGCCTTTCATAAGCTGTCTGCAGGGTACCCATCTCTGGTACACATTGGCTGACATCACAGGCTATCTTCTAGAATAGTAGTGGCAGCCTCTGTAACCCCTTAATTTTTTCATTCTTCATACCTGCTAAACTAGTACCACACTGAGAGCACTAAGATCTGCTGCCAGCTTTAGTAGTAGCTGAGCCCTTTTAGACCATACCAGCAGGAGCCTCTGTGTGCCTGGATGGAGAAATTACTTTCCTGGGTAGAATCTGGGAGAGTGCATCTTGGTGGCATTTGCTTTTTGGACAATTATCTTTTTTAATGAAAATCCTTTAAATGGTTTGCCATTTCATACCCATGAGACTTAGATGGGAGGGGTTTGCCAATGCCTGATTTACTCTGAGGTTATTTGTCCTATTGCTCTCCTTAACGGTGCTTATGTCTTTAACTGTTACTGCCTTCTTGGCCAGACCCACCCTGTCCACAGCAACTTTAAACAATCTACAGCTTTTTTCCTCTTCAAACTGCACATTGTTCATATCTTTTGTTCTGCCATTTTCTCTATTTTTTCTCATGAGCCTAGCTATACACAGCAAGTACTAACCAAGATCCAGCTTTAACATTTTGCCACTCTTATGATATTTCCTCCCCCAAATTAATTAATCCATTACTTTTAAATTCAGGCTCAGCTCTTTAAGACAAAGGCAGATGGTGGATAAGATCTTTGCAAGAATTTAACACTAATGCCCTATATTCCATTGCCCAACTTAGTTCTCACTTTCTTCTAAGACCCTGTGAGCCCCATCCACATTTCTATTGGTGGCAATATTCTGGTCTTTTTTACGTCCATCAGAAGCTCCCCTCATGATCTTCTTATGGCATTTCAGGGCTTCTCTTGTATAGAGGCCACTGAGTTGAGAGGACCATTGCCATCTTAGGTAGTCCTCCCCCCCTCTGAGAAACTATATACTGGAAGAATTATTTTTAACTGTCTGGTTTTAACTGCCAGACTGCCTGATTAATTGTTAATTCTTAACCGTTGATTAATTGCCTGTTAACCACCCATTCTGGTTCTGTACCACCCTGCTTGCACAATCTGTAGAACTATTACCTGAGTGATTGCCTGTTATAGAACTGCTTGTTTTTCTTGTTTTTGTTTTCATGCCAACCACTTATACAAATCAAACCAGGAACTTAGAGATTGTATACAAATCATACATCTTGGATATCGTAAACTTGCCAAAATTTGCCTTGATAAGCCCCCTGCAACTATTCCTAAGGGTCACAGGTTTTAGAGAGACACTAGTCCTCCGTGGCCGCCTGCTCAATAAAGACTCCCTTTAATTGGCTTTTTGCTCCATTTGGTGTGTTTCTGATCTCATGTTACAACAGTCTCACATGCATTTCCAAACTTCTTCCCCAAATAAGTTTCAGTGGCTTAAGAACGACATGGTCAGGGTTCTGCACACCAGTCACCCCATTCTCCAGTACCAATTTTCTGTACTAATCAGCTTGTTCATCTCTGTGGCAGAGATTGAAATAAATTTATGGGGGGAAACACATATTGGAGGCTCATGCCTGGAGGACGTCAGGTCATAATGGTTGGAGGCATGTGGCAGGCTGGGCATGGCAGGCCTATGGCAGAAAACCTCACATCTTGATGGATCAGGAGGCAGAGAGTGACTGGAAGCACAGGTCTGGGTAAAAGCATCCAAAGGCTCAACCCTAGTGACCTATTTCTGTAAAGCTAGGTCCTGCTTCCCACAGTTTCCTAACTTCCCAGGACTGTGCCACCAGCTGGGGACCAAAGAGTCAAACACATGACCATTGGGGAACATTTTAGCTTCAAACAATAATACATTTGTTGTCAGTTCTTGTCAGGTCAGATTCACAGTAACCCTATGTACGACAGACAAAACATTACCTGATAATGTGCCATGTCTGGCACGATGTCATTATTACTCTGCCATTCATAGGGTTTCAACCATAACACAAAGGACCCAGCTATACCACTACTGAATATATATTCAAAGGAAAAAAAGTCAGCATACCATAGAAACACCTGCATACTCATGTTTATTGTGACACTATTCAAAATAGCTAAGTTATGGGATCAGTGTGGATGCCCATTAATGGATGAATGAATAAATGCATGTATGCACTCTTCTAGTCATTGAACTATGATTCGCAAAAGTCAAGGTATGGATCAGAGATCTTATGCATGGATGAATGAATGAAGACACCATGGAATATTTCTTAGCTGTGACAAAGAAAAAATTCCTACTATTTGCAACAGCATGGATGAAATTAGGGGATATTATATTCAGTGAAATAAGCCAGACACAAAAAGAATTAGTATGTATAATCTTATTCATATGTGAAATATAAAAATGTCAAAGTCACAGAAGCATAGAGTGGAAAGGTGGTTACCACCAGGTCAAGAGTGGGGAGAATGTGGTGATGGTAGTAAAGAGATCACATTGTCAAGTCTAAGATGAACAAATTCTGGGCATCTAATGCCCAACATGATTACTATAGTTAATAATATGATATTTTATACTCGAAATCTGATGAGAGTATATTTTAAGTGTTCTCATCACACATACAAAAAAGTAGCTAAATAAAGTAATGGATATATTAATTAAATCAGTGGTGTTAAATCACTCCACAATCCATATTAAATCATCTGAAGTATATCCAATGTTTATTTTTCAGTCATACCTAAATAAAACTAGTTAAACTCGTCAACACCAAAAATTGTTAATCGTATTGATAGGGTACCTTTGAGATGATGTGGTGACAATTACACTGTATTTCTGTGCTTTTCTTTCCTCAAACATAGAACTCTCTTCTCATTTGGGCATTTTCTTCTAATCTTTTTTCCAGCTTGCTATTCTCCCCAGTTGTGCCTAATATATTATTGAAACCACTGCTGAGATATTAATTTAACTCTTTCCATTACAGAAATAGTACTTGGTATTTTGCCTATGTCTGTTGATACTCTCCATCGTGCCCTTTAAACCCTTGGGTGTACTAATCATAATGATTTTTTTTTATGTGGTACTTGGGGGTTAAACCTAGGACCTCGAACATAATTTGCAATGTTCTAACACAGGGCTGTATTCTTAGACCATTATTATTTTTTTATCTTGAGATAGGATCTAAGTTACACAGGCCACCTATGACCTTGAGCCTATGATCCTCCTGCCTCAGTCTCCCCAGTCGCTGGGATTACAGGCTGTGCCACTGTGTCCAGCTTAGTCACAATGAATTCAAACTATTAATTATAACTCCAATATCTAAGCCCTGGTTCTTTTATTTACATGACTTATTTCTTCTGAATCTCTAACACATTTTATAATTTTAATTTTAATTTTATTTTATAGTAAGCACCTCCTTGAATTTACTTTAGTGATAGTCAGTATGAAAAAGAATGCAGCTCACTTAAGGTTCTGGATTATATTACCCTCTATGGAGCACACAATTCAGCTTTTGTAAGTGGTATTGCTAGAAGTGGATTACTAGTCTATTCAGAAATTGAGCTGATGAGAAACTGGACTTCAATTCTCAGGGTGTAGATTTATTTCTAGTATAACCCATGATCTGGGCTTTTAGGTTCCCAATTGAAAGTTTGAATATTTTTTAATATAAAATTTCTTGTCAGACTGTAAACTCCTATTGTTTTCCTTTCTCTATAAAATTGCTAGTAGCCCTGTTTGGTATGTCAGTCTCTCCCAGATGTTCTTAGCCAGCTCATCAGCACCTCAGCTAACTCCTGCTTCTATCTTTTTTATTATCTATCTATATATTTTTTTTCTTTTCTTTTTTTTTTTTTTTTTTTTTTTTTTTTTTTTTTTTTTTTTTTTTTTTTTTTTTTTTTTTTTGGTACTGGGGGTTGAACCCAGGGCCTCGTGCTTACATGCTCTACAAGTGCTGAACCACTGAGCTGCACCCCCAGCCCATTTTTTTCACTTTTTTGAGACAGGGTCTCGCTAAATTACACAGACTGCCTCTGGTTTTGAACTTGCGATCCTCCTGCCTCTGCCTCCCTAGCCGCTGGGATTGGCGTGCACCACCACGCCCAGCCTTTGTATTGTTTTGAGACAGGATCTTGCTGTGTCGTCCTAGCTGGCCTTGAATTTGCAATCCTTCTGCCTGAGCCTCCTGAGTGCTGGGATAACAGGCTTTTACCACTATGCCAGCTCAACTTAAGGTTTTAACTGACAAAATATCTAGAGGTGAAAATTAGAATAGTACAAGGCTCTTCTCTATTGATTTCGGTTATATCTAGTATTTTGTCCTTGATTCTCTTCCAATGCCTTTGAGTGGACACTGTATATTTTGTACCTTATCTAATTTTTGTAATCACTCCTAATGAGATTAGTCATAAACTGATCAGTCTTCCATTGCTAGAATTATAACCCTTCAAAAAATTTCCCTTAGGAAAATAGATACAAAATTTGTGTATATTTCACTTATAATCTTTTTATCAGAATTTAGGTACATGGCTACATATAGGTGCCATTGAGCCCAGAATATAGAAACTATTACTGACTAATATGTTTCTAGCCAAACCTTGAAGTAAGTTCTCTATTATTGTATAAAATGAGGATGGAGTAAATATTGAGAGACATTTTGCAGACTTTAGTATATGTACTATGGGCTGGGATTTAGCTCAGTTGGTAGAGAGGTCCCGAGTTTGATTCCCAGCACCACAAACATGGAAGAAAGATGTAGCAATCCACTCCCGAGGCAATCCTGAAACAATTAGCCACTGAAAACCCTATGAGGGTCGCTATGAGTCAGATATGACTCGACGGCACCTAACAACAACAAAAACAATGTATGTACTATATAATTTTCTTATTTAGTTTGTTCATTTTTTTGACTGATGAACGTATACAAGGTATAATCATGAAATATAGTAAATATGTATTTTTTCAAAAAATATTACAGTAAAAGACACATTGCCATTAAACCCACTCAGAATGATCCTCCTGTCTTTGAACATACTCACCCCATCCTCTCAAAACTTTCTGAAACAGTCCTGGAAGTTCTCTTTCTATGTCTTTAGTTGTGTTGTTACGGCTACCTCAATGTCCTGAATCAATTTACAATATTTACTTTTTATGGTCATTTTGACTTTGGGGAAGAGTGAGATGTTGTGTGGTATCAGTTTGGGTGCATAAGGTTGATGAGGACACACTGTAAGGGTTTTTTGTTGTTGTTGTTTGTTTGTTTTTTTGGCAGAAATTGCTGTATCAGAGCAATTCACACACAGAGCACTGTCATAATGGAAGATGGAGTCAATGAAAGGAGACTTCTAGAAGTGCTTCAGAAATGATGTGCAAGAATGCTGAGTGCAAGAATGATGGAATAAGTTTGTTTGATGCCAAGAGGAGTATTTTGAGAAGGACTAATGGCAGTGTGTCTTTTGCTGTAATATTTTTTAATTTAAAATTCATTGTATTTTTTGTTCACAACATGTGAGCTTTGAGAAGGAATATTTGTGTTCTTATTTTTGAGAACCTTTTGCTTGTTTTGTTTTTGTTTTGTTTGTGTTGTGTTTTTAATTCTTTTCTGTAAGCCACGTATGCAGAACATCTTAATACAGTGGGTTATTCGGTAAGTATTTGTAGTAGGCAGGGGTTTTCTATGCATATCAGCAAACAATTAAATATCAGAACCATACTTTTTCAGATTGTTGGAGGTTGATCTTCTATTTGTTTAATAATGTACAATAATAACATAATATTAAGATGTAATACATACTTTAATAGTAGTCCCTTCAACATTCTTCAGCAAAGCAAGTAGACTGTATAGAAAGATAAACTTCAGGTATCACTTAATATTTTTTTCTAGACAAAACATCTTTAATTTCATCACACATTTAAAAACTTGTATCAGTAAGCATATTTATTTTGTTCATTCTCTAGTATATTACATACTCAAATATGTTACTCTTTAAAATTTGATTCTCTCAATTAAAAATGATACACAGATATGCATGGTGGCACATGTTTGTTGTTGTTATGGAAGCAATGGAAACCTATATAACATAGTTTATCAATCTTATTTCAAGGGGGAAAATAAGTCTTTCAAATAAATTGTTATAAATGTGCTAAAAGCATGCATGTGCACATACATATTCAAAAACACTTGAAATACTTATGATTACTGAGATGACTTCATCTTCCTTTTAATGTCCCTTGTGAAAACCTTAGGAGTAAAAGCAATTTAAATTTAGAAAAGAAAATACCAATGGGGCTTTATTTTTTATTGAAATATACAAAACACTAATATTCCCTCATTTCAATTTAATAGCAACCTTCAAGTACATGCCTTACTAGTTTAACCTTTATTAGATCATTCCAAAGGATTTGGGAAATCTGTGTTGATGTGGAATTCAGAATCTAGATATTAGCCGCTCCATTATATTTAAGTGAGAACGCCATTAGATTTTTAAGATTTTTATCTTTAAAATAAAGCAATCTGTTACAGTAGGTTTTATGTGGCATACTTTAATGTTTTCTGTATTTCTCCTCTCCTAGTTTTTATGTCAAAGGCAGAGAATTATAACCACTGGAGGCTAGAAAGATTATTGTTGACACAAGACCCAAGGATAACTTTCTGTGACACAAAAATCACCCATTGCATATATCACTAGGAAAAAAGAAAGTGTTTCTACAATAAAATTATTCTACTATGAAGCAAGTAGTCTACATCTAAATAAATGCCATATTTTGGGGAGAATTTTTGTTCTTACATTGTTCTTTAGTAAACTGTGACTATTAAGAATGAAGACCCTCTGAGCAGCTCTGGGTGGACCCCCAGATTCCACCATGCTCTGAGAAAAGCTGCCTGCAGCACCCAGCAGGTGCCTGGCAATAGGATGAATGGTGGCCCATTTACACTGAGGTGGACATTTCTTGGCCAGTTCTTTTCACAACCACTTTCTGAACAATAATGTAGCAAAATTAACTATATGTAAATTTCTTATAGTCAGCATAATTCATAGAATTCATTGTTTACTAGTTTTCATTTGTGTAAGAACTACTGATGTTGTTAGTTGCCATCAAGTCAATGTCCAACTCATAGCGAACCTATGTACAACAGACACACTATTGTCAGTGCTTCTCTGCTATGCATAGGGTTTTCAATGGCAGATTGAATTTTGGGAGTGGGTTGTTGGGTCCTCCTCCCAAGAACTACTTGATGATGAGAAATAACAAATTTATAAAAGCTATTTCCTCTGGGAAATCAAGATGTACTCAGGAGGTCAGCGGTCTATGTTTATGAAAATACAATAAATACTAATTATTATCATATATATTTTATAGCAAATTTCAAAGATAAATCCTAGTCAGTTATCTCAGAGGCTAGGAAACTTTGGGTATGAGACCAAGTCCCACTGACTGTGGTAGTAATGTCTAACCTGAACACAGGAATGCCTGTTCACTTCCATGTTGTGCCTGGCTGCTTTGGCATGACAGACAGAGTTGAACAGTTGTGTTAGAGAATGAAATATTAAAGCCTAAAGTAATTAAAGCCTTTACAGAAAGAATTGTTGAATTCTGATCTAACTAAAGATGTTTACATGTAAACAAATAATATCAATTTAAATATTATGGAAATGGGAAACCAAATTTTTCTTACCAGGTCAAGGAAATCTTTCTGGAAGTGCTGATAGCTCCATTGAATCTTGAAGTCTAAACTGGTGTCTGACAGTTGCATAGAGGGTATCAAGGCAATTGAAGCCAGAGGAAGCTTCATGTAAAACAGCACAGCCATGTGGAAGAGGGTTTATATGAAGACATAGACATATTCTGCGAATCATATGAGAAGGAATGGTGGAAGAAAGGATGGGAAAGCAGACTACAGCAACAAGAAAATGAAAAGTCACTAATGTCACTATTTTAAATATTACTTTTTGTGTTGCATTTTATATCAGTTCTGCATGGAACCAATTTGCAACATGGAGTAGAAATCACAAATGAAATAGGGGCACAAATGAAGAGCAGAACTCAAAAATATACATGGGAGATGGTGAATTCACAAGCTAAATGAAAGGGCAGAGAGGAAAGATTCAATCTTTCTCTAGGAAGAAGTATTTCCAGAATGTAGTAACTGACTAGAAATACATGGTTGTTGAAGAATGGGGAGAAAATGATGCTTCCTAATATTAAGATCAGATGACTTAATACTTCTAGTCATTTCCTGAGATAGGAGCAGAGGAGGAAGAGGAATGTGTTTACAGGACAATGCAAATCATTCTAAGTTTGTAACTCTTTAGAGAATTACGCATTTACACACATAACATCATGAAAGTATCTAAGAGCATATAAGAACTCTGCTTGTTTTCTGAGATTTTCTAGGTCTCTTTCAATCTCTTTATGGTACTGAATGCTCTCTTCTTTGGTCTCCATTATCTCCACTGTCTCTCTGCTTTTTAATTTTGGGACATCTCTAGGGCTTTCTCCTCGATGTAAAGCTGTGTTTTGTGTTTTGGAAATTAGCTCAGCTGGTTTGCTAGCTGGTGTGATAGGGGCTGCCCTGCCCTCACATATTCAAACATCACCTCACATATTTCACACTCACTAACTACTGGAGGGCTGGGGATTAGCTCCATTGGTAGAGTGCCATGCTACACTCTCTGAGGACCTGAGTTCAATCCCCAGTACTGCAAAAATGGGAGTGGGGGTAAATGTGGCAGTCTACTCCTGAAACAATCCCAAAACCAATAGTCATTGACAACCTTCTATGAGTCAAACATGGCTCAAGGGCATCCAACAACAACAACTACTGGATGGGGCAGGCCCCTCAAGTTGTAGCTGCTTTTTAGTAAACTAGAGAAAAGTCATGTCTTTTATATTCCTGATTTCTTTCCTCTATTCCTTCTGCATAAAACTGAATCCACACAGGTCTTATAAACATTGAAGGCTTTTTTCCATATGACTATATCACAAGGCCTGCTTGTCAATTATTTTTATCATCAGTATCTGTAATGTCTGTGTCTGTTGCTTTTGCTATCGAGTTTTCTAGTCTGTGTATTTATTTATTTATTTGTTTATTGATTCATTCATTCCTTTATTTATTGAGATGGGGTCTCCCTATTTTTCCCATGCTGGCCTCAAGCTCCTGTCTGAAACAATCTTCCCATCTCAACCTTTGAAGTAGCTCAGAGTACAGGCTTTTGCCATGAAGCCTGGCTCTGTGTCTGTTAAATAAGAAGATTCTGAGATTTCAAATATTATTCCTTCTACCTTCCCAGAAACCTCCACATATTGGTTTTTCCTGAGCTATATGACTATTTATTGATCATAACAGATTTTAAAATATTTTCCATGTCTTCTAAACACCACACAGTAATTTAGAGAATAATTTAGGAGGTGGGTAGTGGAGTCTGGATGTTTGTATAATTTGCAACCTAATGTTAGTAACTCTGAAATTATGGAGTGCTGAATTTAAAGATTCTGATTTCGCAAATCAGGTCAGAAGTCTCTATGTGACTTAAAACTGTGTATCCAGACTATTTATTATTCCTTGAAGCATAGTTTAGGCTTGTACTACTCTTATGAAATCTGAATCTATGCTTTCCAATTTGTCTTATATCTATATTTCAATCAAAATTAATAATGACCTTTGGGGTTATATTTAATCAAGTATATAGTAAGCTTTACCAAGTACCTTTCTGTTTTATGCCTATATTAGTTTCATTGGAGATATTTTTACCATGGAATTGAAGAGGCAGAAACTAGAAAGGCAAGAAAATTATAATACATGCAGCTGATTTTACCAGTTCATGACTTTTAACAAGAGGATAAGCAAGGAGGAGTACATGGAAATTGAGAGCACAGGCAAAAGACAGTTATTCATTAAAATAGTCATTAATGCTTGGGAACTTAAAAACATAAGCTACTGTTTTACTGTTCTATTAATACATAAAATTGGCTTTCACATTAAGGTATTAAATTGTGCAGAAACACAATAATGTAACTGAGGAGACCAACATCAGCAAGAGGGTAGATGAGGACTTTCCAGTACTCATTACTCTACAGAAATGTCCATTTGACCATCCATGCACAAACATGCCTTCACTAGGGCTTAGAGAACCAAGGAAGAGGTGATAGCATCAGGCTATAGCAAATAATCATGAAAAGAAACACTGAGAGGGTGAGGACAGGTCTGCATTAAGGACACCAGCTCTCCCCCAACTCCAGCAGCCCAGCATGCAGAGAGATACCCTCCCTGTGGGGGAAAAAGGGGGACGTTAGCACTGTACTAAACCAACAGAGGAACCCAGTACCAGGAAAGTCTGTGCAAACACACCCTCCAGGACAGTACCCATGGGCCAAACCTGTAGGTCGGAGCTCTGGACTCAGTCAAACCCAAGCCTGCTCCCCTGCCAGGCTGACTCCAGGGGGCCCCAACCTGGACCAACCCCAGAACCATGTCAGACCCCTGGGTTTTGGGCCTTCTCACACTGTTGTAGCCCTACAGACCCAGGCTCCAAGTCTGGCCAGTGCCATGTAGATGCCTACAGGCCTGGAACTTAGGCCACCATCCATGATCATAGGCTCAGGACCAGTCATGTGGACTCAGCCAGGTCCCTCTAAACACTTGGCTACCCCTGCATCTATCACAAGGGGAAATAAAAAAGAACTAAGCTCAAAAGTGGTAGAAGGATGGATGTAATTAAGAACAGGCCTGTAGCCATACCACTGTAGCATCTGATCCCATCATATCTCGGAAGCTAAGCAGGGTTAGACCTGGTTAGAGCTTTTATGGAAGACCTCCTGGGAATACCAGGTGCTGTAAGCTTGGAAGAAGGACCTGGCAACCTACTTCCCCCCCAAAAAAACAATCAGCCATTGAAAACCCTATCAGTAGCAGAGAAGCACAACAATAGTGTTTCGTCTCTTGTACATAGTGTTGCTAAGAGTTCGACAATGACTTGATGGCATCTAACTGCAACAATTAAGAACAGAGCAGAAATGGCCAGGCATGTGGTACACATCTATCATTCCAGCAATGTGAGAGGTTAAGGGAGGAGGATCATGAATTTGAGGCCTGAAACACCCTGCACAATTCAGTGAGATACTGTTTTAAAATTAAAAAGGAGCGACTGGAGTGCAGCTATGTTGTGGAGTGATTATCTAGAATATCTACAGACCTGGGTTTAACCTCCAGTACTGTGGGAAAAATAATTAGAGAAATAACTGGAATACAGTGGATACCTCAGCACTTGAACTGCTCTGTGCTTGAGCATTTTGTTTGGTCTTCAATCTATATTTTTAAGAGAATTCTGGTTCAATGCTTGATCATTTGGAAAACAAAAGGAAAGAGTCATTTGTCACATTGACTTTAAATAGTAAAGACCTGTCTTGGTGCTGTGTTCATAATGTTTGGAGTTTTCTTTTTACATATATACATATGGGCTGAGATTTAGCTGAGTTGGTAGAGCAATTCTCTGTGCAATCTGAGGACCCAGGTTCAATCCCAAGCACCACAAAAACAGGATAAGACATGACAATCTATCCCCAAAGACATCCCCAAAACAATCAGTCATTTAAAACCCTTCGAGGGTCTCTATGAGTTGGACCTGATTCGACAACACCTAACAAGAATAACAACAAAAACATACCATGACGACCATCATGGCACCCAAAAAACTATCTAGCACTAAAAGTAAGGGAGAGCAGAAAACAGTAAGAACAATAATTGAATTTTAAAAATACCTTCCTGCTAAGTGTATGCGTGGCATACATTTGTTTGAAATAGCCATTCAGTGGGGTGCTGGGACCAATGAATACATTTACATTATTTCTTATAGGAAAAAATGCTCATCCCTCGAACTGACTGACACTTGATCAGCTTTCCAGAATGGACTGTGATTGGGTGCTGAGGTACCACTATTATTGCTGCTGCTTCTGTTGTTGTTGCTGTTTTTAGGTACCACTGAGTCAGGTCCTACTCATAGAGACCCTCATAGGGTTTTCAATAGCCAATTGTTCCTGGATTGTTTTGGGAGTGAGTTGCCATGTCCATCTCTCATTTTTGCAGTGCTAAGTATCAAACTAGGGACTCAGAGAGTAAAGAGCAGTACTCTATCAACTGAGCTAAACTCTAGCCCCATGGTAGCACTGTAGAGACAAGAAAAATAGGAAAGATCAACCAAACTAAAACTGATGTTCTTTGAAAGAGTAATTAAATGGGTAAAACATTAGCCAGAATAACATAAAAAAAGAAAGCGTCAAATGAACAAAATCAGAAATGAAACAGATATTCCTGAGACCGCAGAAATACAACAGATAACAGACTATTATGAAAGGGTTATTATTGTTAGGTGTCACTGAGTTGAGTCCAACTCATAGCAACCATATGTACCACCGAACAAAACAGTATCTAACACTGTGCCATGCCTAGCACCATGGTCTGTGCTTTCCTGCTATTCATAGGATTCTCTATGGCTGACTGTTTTAGGATTAGGCTGCCTGGGACCTTCTCTCAAGGCTACAACACTTGGTATTCCCAAGAAGGCTCCTGTCCAAGTACTATTCAGGCCTGACCCTGCTTAGCTTCCAAGATATGACAAGATCAGACACCAGGGTGATATGGCTGTAGGACTTAATGTAACTATAGAAACTTTTAAAAATGAGACTCAAATATAAAATAGATTGAATTAATTATGAAGTAAAAATATGGTGGAATTCTCTTTTTCTGAGGTTCAAACCAGATAAAACCGAACTTATTTTTAGTTGGCAAAACTACAAAGGAAAACAAAAGCATAACTAATCCAGAAATTGGGACAGTTTTTACCTGCAGGTGGTGGCTGAGGGGAAAGGAGGGATGATATAATTGCTTATAATTATTTATTCTTTTTATCAATTTGTGTATTATTTATTCATATTTGTTTTTAAATATTTTTCAGTAACTTACTCATGAAAAATAAAGTAAAAAGGAGACACTGAATAAAATGAAATTTAATCCATAGAATATATAAAATATAAATGTAATAAAAAATAAATTCTGACTGGAGAGCCTGATTAGGTGTTTTTCAAAAAGTCTCCAAGTTATGTTGTGTTCAGGGTTGAAGACCATATACTTGGGCCAGGAACTACTGACCATACATAAGAAATGTATAGATCTTGGAGACACTTCAGAAAAACATGAATTAACACACATATTGGAAGATTTCTATACACTTTATAGAGTATTTATTTACAGAAATAGCACATAAATACATTAAAATATTATGATGATAAATTATAATGCTTGTTGCCTTGCGTTTAGTTAATTTTCACTAGATAATATTTACATACAGTTATATATTTAAATAATAAATATGTGTGATATAAGTCATCCAACTTCTGTGCCCATCAAATTTCTTTTACAATAATCAATAATTCTTACTTTCTTTCTCTGAACATTTTCAAGAGATGTTCGACACAGTTATAAACACATGTACCAATCTTATTCATACCAATAGAATGAATATATGCACTGCTCTGAAACTTACTATTTTCACTCAGCAGTAACAAATATCCATCCATCTACCTTATGGCACTTAAAGACTACAACATATTCCTTTCATGTTTGTGTATTGTAGTTTTTATATATACTGATGGTGAGATTATTAGAGACTTGTCATTAAAAGCAGGACAGTATATAGAGAATTAAAAGAGAATGCTAGAAACTATTTTAAATGAGTTGCTGAAAAAATAATCAAAAGAATGCACTGTAAAACAGAAACTATACTTCAAATAAACTTAAAAAGAGAATATAGTGATCCAAAAATAAGAATAGCTTCCTAGGGAAAACCTAGATTTGCTCTTCAATATTGCATTCAAAGTAGAAGCAAAAGGAGCCCTCAGCTTTATGCGAGTCTTGAAGAATGCAAGGTATACATGACTGCTATGAATATAAGTCTTCGAATCAGATAGTGTTTATTGCAAGGGTGATAAACAAGGACCATTTTACAGTTGTTTTATGGTGTCCACAAACTCATTCTTTCACAGGATGTTCAATTGTAGAAGACATACTTCATCATCAAGAAGATCACCAACTTTCGCTCTTTGATCCATAATTTATTTGGCAGAAATATCCCAGTGGGATTCTCTGAAATTCTCTCTCCATAGCAAAACAGTGAAACAAAAATAATGGTGCATTCTTCTGGAAATTGCAGATCAATGTGCCACCATAAAAATTTTGACATTGAGACCACAGCCTAGTCAATATAGCAAGTGTGCAGAGTATTGTAGCAGCCTGGGTTATAGCTGTGCCATTTCAATGGCAGTCCCTCATATCCATGTGTTCCTAAAATAGCTAAACATGTTTTTATTTCCTAATGCTGAACTGTAGCTGATCTAATACTTAATTAAAATAACCCTGGAATAAGGTGAGTAGCCAGAGTGTGTTAGGCAAGATTATTTAGACTGTTTAGATATTACTGAAAATTTTGCAGGCCTCAGGTCCACATGAAGTTGAAATGTAGAAACACATGAAGTCAAGTAGAAGCTCCAATACAACTAGATATATTAGTGCAATAAAGGAATACTGTGGTTTCAGTAATTGTTGTTTGGTGTTGTTGAGTTGGTACCCTACTTACAGCGACCCTTCTCTGTGTAACAGGTACTATTGTCAGTGCTTCTCTGCTATTCATAGGGTTTTCAATGGCGGACTGATTTTTGGGAAGCGGTTGCCAGGACCTTCTCCCAAGCCTACAGTATCTGGTATTCCCAGGCAGTCTCCTATTCAAGTACTAACCAGGCCAACCCTGCTTAGCTTCCAAGATCTGACGGGATTGGATGTCACAGTGCTATGGCTGCAGACTGTGGCTTCAGAGTGTGTAAAAGTTATAGTGGTCAAGTTAAAATAAGAAGCAGCAGAGAGGTCTACTCTAGGGTTTGAAATAGAAGATTTTTCTTTGGAGAATTGGGTGTTTTCATAAAGATTTGCTATCAAGTGCTGTCTGTAAGCAGCATCTGTCTTAAAAGGTCCAGAACCACATGGCTTTATGGAGATCTAAGCCACATTTCAGAAATGTTATCTTCTCAAGCTTCAGGAAGGAAGGAAAGCCATGCAATTAGAATACAGAGAAAACAGCGAAAGTCAGAAATTTAGAGGTTTTTGGTCTTTTTAATTTTTGAGATTATAATTCAAAGGTACTTGTTAATCAGGGACTTGATAATTGTTACTAAGCAAGACAGGCATATGTTTTAGAAACTAAGAGGAGAATAATATTTTGTGTTTTTTGTCACGAGAGATCTGAAAAGGGTTCATTGCCCAAATGCCCTTGATCTGAGGCTTGAATTATAGGGTAGCATTTTGAGTGAGAGAAGCAGGAACAGAATAAATGAATGGGAAGGTTCTGATACATTCTGATAAGAATGAAATAACAGGACAAGCGAAAGGCCAAAGGTTACATGTTGCCTCCTCTTCTGGTCCAGAGAAGCAGAGAGCAGAGGTTTAGTTTTAAATTCCACATAATCTCTAACTTGCTGTGTGTGACCTATCTGACCTCCCTCTCCATTTTCTCATTTGTAATAAATCTCCCTAATCAAACTATGGAAAAGATTAAATTGCATAAGCAAAATGCTTAGTCTTTAGTTAAATTTTTTTCATGTTGTTTTCTCAAACCCCAGAAACTTTTTCCTTATATAGGAAGACTTTTAGTTTTTACAAAAAGATATCATAATAAAAAATATACTTGAAGCATATAAGAAAGGTTTCTCAGCTGACATTTAGGTTGAAAAAAATGACAGTGATTTCCTACAAAATGGCACAGTGGTGAGTTACTTGGGGGAATAATTGTCAACACTAGGAAATTACATTTCTTTGAGTACTCCCATCGTCTCCACCAAGATGGCTCTTCCTACCAAACTCTGAAGCATCTTTCAAGTTCTTGCCCATACATTACCAGCACCAAAAAGTATTTCCTGTTATTTCCAGGCAGGTAGTTACTTCACACTAGTGATAGCTGTATTGCTCATATGTGCCCCCACTTTGACATTTTCCATATGTTGGCATGTCTGTCCTAGCCCTTCACT
Organism: Pedetes capensis; assembly: GCA_007922755.1. NCBI lineage: Eukaryota > Metazoa > Chordata > Mammalia > Rodentia > Pedetidae > Pedetes > Pedetes capensis. The sequence goes on along the minus strand of VMDO01001354.1, from coordinate 194,283 downwards.
GAGAATTTATTGAAAGAAGAAACCATGTTCCAATATGATGTATATCTTCAACAATGAAAAAGTATCTGGAATGTAAAATAAGTATACTAATGCTTACTGTAGAATAAACCAGAAAGAAAATGAAAGCTACCAATTTGGGAAAGAGAAAACCAAGAGAGAACTATAAATATTTCCTAGATTTTTTGCCTGAAGTTAACTTTTACTTAATGGTGGTGGATTGATGTAACACAGAAAGAAGGAAGAAAGGAAGAAAGGAAGGAAGGAAGGAAAGAGGGAAAGAAGAATGGAAAGAAGAAGGGAAGGCGGGAGAGAGGGTAAAAAGAATTATTCCAAACTAGACAAAAAAATTTATTAAAGATAATGTGCTATGAGAAGGAATTTTAAAAAGCATAATATAAAGCATTATTGTTTAGGAGAGACCATTGAGGCTTCCTGTAACTAGATTAACCAGTTTCTTACTATGAGCCATCTGCTAGGTTTCTTACATTACTTTTTTTCATGAATCATTTTCCTTTTTTGTCATGAAGCTCTTCATAATAATATATTGCCAAAAAATATCTCACGAATTTTGATCCTCTTTGATCTTTTATAGAATAGAGGATTAGGTAAGGTTTTGTGACTTTCAGTTGGAAATATTCATAATTAAAAACAACATATGGGGGAGCCAGGCGGACATCTCCCTCAATAATGGCTATGGTGTGAATTAATTTAGATTTTTAAATTGAAGATAAATGACATCCAAAATGCATAATCCATGCAAGGAAAATAGCACTTTGAGGACAATGCTCATCAGTTATTAACTGCTTCAAAGAATGAACTCTTTAATATGTAATGCTTAGCTAACCAAATTTCATAGTACATTCAGTGTCCAAAGCACAATGATTCATATACTTATCACCTCCTTAACAAGCAAGGAGAGAAAGAAAAAGCCAACTGTGTGTGTGCATGAAATGCTTGAAAAGACATTATGGGGTCCACCAGAACTACTTTTAAGTCATTTGAATAGGGAGTTTAACCCTGATGATTACATTTCCCCTGCTAACTTATTACAAGGGTAACATTAATAATAGGATCAAATAGTTTCAAATAAGATTTGTAAGTTGAATTCGCCATACTCCACCACTATCCCAAGGAAGGAGAGAATTATCCCTTTCCAAACCTGATTCAAATCATTCACATAAAATGTTTTAAGTTATGCTTCCTCCCATCATTACCACCAAAGAATGAGGAAAACAAGTCTCTGGCATTTCTTATGTCCAGCCAACTTAACAAAGTTTTTGTTTTCCATATCAACCCTACCAAACAATCATTAGCTATAAATAAGAAATTAAAAATAAGCAAATTTTTAAAATGTATATAGATTTATAATGATTTTTGTCTAGAGGAGATAGTTATATACTGGAAGAGACTAATGAATAATGAGAAGGAAGAAATAATAATTCTCTTTGTTCCTCACTTTAATTCTGTACTTACATCAAATATTTTGTAATTAGCATGGATTTCTCTAATACTAATCTTTACTTAACAGAACAAGGAAACACTGTCTGGCCTAAAGTCAGGAAAGGTGTGTGTCATGGCTATACTCTTTCACCATAACTCCTCAGTTTCTATGCTGAGCAAAGAATCCAAGAAGCTAGATTTTATGAAGTGCTTGTCATCAGGATTGCAGGAAGATTAATTTATAACATGTATTACACAGATAACACAACTTTGCATGGTGAAAGAAGATTTGAAACATTTACTGATAAGATCAAAGAACAGAGCTTTCAGTAAGGGTCATCATCAAAACAAGAAAAATCTTGCAACTGGGGAAGTAAGCAACTTCATGATTAAGGGAGAAAGGATTGAGGTAGTCCAAAATTTTGCTTTACTTGATTCTACAATCAACACCTGTGGAAAAGCTTTTTTTCCAACACAGGGAAAAGCTTTTGCAAAAGACCTTTTTCAAGTGTTGAAAAGATGTTACATTAAAGATGAAGGTGTGCCTGACTCTTGCTATGGTATTTTCAGTCACATTATATGCTTCTGAAAGCTGGATATTGAATAAGGAAGAGAGGAGAAGAATTGACACTTTTGAATTATGGTGCTGGAGATGAATATTGAATATACCATGGACTGCCAAAAGAACCAACAGACCTGACCTAGAAGTATAACCAGATTGCTCCTTCGAAGAAAGGATGGCTAGATTGTGTCTTACATATTTCGGACATGTAGTCAGGAGGGACCAATCCCTGAAGTAGGACATCATGTTTGAGAGAGTGGCAGGTCACCAAAGAAAGGGAGGACCCTCAACTAGATGGATTGATACAGTGCCTGCAATGATCGGCTTAAACATAAAAAATATCGTGTGCATGGCACAGTGTCATAGAGTTTTTATTTCCATTGTACATAGAAGAGCAGTGAGTTGCACCTGACTCAAAAGCATCTAACAACAACAACAACAACAACAACAAGAACAACAACAGTCTTTACTTAAAATTTTGGATATGAGGGTGAACTGGCTGTGACATCTGTCAACCTTCTGATTGCCAAAGTTGATTTGGTTGATCTGGCTGGCCAGGTGAGTTTCCCCTTCCTGTCACCACTCCATGTATGTCCCTGCCAAAGCTGCAAAGTTGGTCGAGAGGATGACCATCCCTGATAGATGAGGGACCATTCTTCAGTCAAGGGTATATGAGTAGCTGTGCTCCCATGCTAGGACCTCCAAACAAGCTCTCAAGGTCCACTTACTTAAAATGTTAATACTGATAAGTTTCCGGTATCTCAATGTGAAATAATAAACATTTTGCATCAAACATTTTGTAGAGTCAGTCTTAAAGATGGCAGTGGAGTAAAGCCCCTGGGACCTCCAGTTGCTGATGTGGCAAGACTCAAAATGAGAAAAAAACAGTGTCTGCAAAAATGGTCCCAAATGGAGCAACAATGAGATGACTTTAGTCTACAGCAACACTGATATACATACATACATATATATATATATATATGTTTATCAGTATACATATATAAACATATATATATATGTTTAAAGCTCTCAAATGTTGAGATATGATAGAGTAAAATGCTAAGTACCCTCATTTAATCAGTGTATGCTGCATACATGTGTTGAAATATCACACTGAAACCCATTAGTATGTACAATGAATATATGCTAATCAAAATAAGATAAAGTCAAAGAAAACAAAAACAACTTGCTATCTATGAAGATTTTAACTACAGAGATACCCAGATAGATTTTCGATGGAAGACTGATAGATAAAACAAAGAGATGGCAATCATAAAGCAGCAACAAGTAGACTAATATAGCCAGTTTGTAGTTTCTGTTGTCAAATAATGTCTGTGCCTGCAGCCATACCACTGTGGCATCCAATCCTGTCAGATCTCAGAAGCTAATCAGGGACAGACCTGGTTAGTACTTGGATGGGAGACCATCTGGGAACACCAGGTGCTGTAGGCTTGGGAGAAGGAACCAGCAATCCACTCCCCAAAACAATCAGCCATTGAAAATCCTATAAATAGTGGAGAAGTACTAACAATACTCTTTCTCACCTGTTGTATGTAGGGTCGCTAAGAGTAGGACACTCACTTGAGGGTACCTAACAAAAACAACAGCAACAATAGTAATGTCTGTAACAATATAGTGATTCCCTAGTTTCAGAGATTTGTGGGATATATTCACATTGCCCAGTAGGAGATTATAGCCCCAACTGTGTTACCTATTCTTTTTCGTTCCTTTTGTGTCCATAACAAATTCTATGAACTCAGACAGCCCAGATTACCTCCTTAAACATTAGGATTTTTGTATAGATTGTATTTGACCTAATATTCTGATTATAAACTTTTATGATTCTGTAATTTTATCATATCAGCATCCTTAACAACTACTAAAATTGCATTAGTGATCATGTGTCTTGAGGGTATTAATAACTTTACAAACACACATGCATATAGCCTGGAATTTTAGGTTAGGACTGAATTGTAAAGGGTATTAATTGCTGATCATGGTAAAGACATGTTCTGTAAATAGTATGAACATTTTAAAAAGTTTTCAAAACACTGGGGTAGGATAATCATATTTAGGCTTTAAAAACATCGTCACAAAATAGAGCAGATTAAAAGGATAACTTACTAAGGGGAAGGAAATCTGATAGGGAACTATTTTACTAAAGAGCTAATGACGGTATGACATAGAAAAAGAGAAGAAAACCATTAGATATCATGTTTAGGAAACAGAATCAGTAAAACTTCTTGATCAATTGGACAGGAAGGAACTAGGATTACCACAGTGTACAATGTGACTGCTCAATTTGAGAATATTCATATATGGAGAGCAAGGTAAAACTAAACTGAAAAGAATTTTAAAGACTACACTGATAAAAGTAGGCAGAGAGTGAATGACCTTACAAAGACATCATAAAAAATGAACCAGAAGAGTAGAAAGAGAACTACATGAAATAAGTATAGAAAGGCCAAAGGAATAAGTATCTTTTTTTAAAAAGATATGGCTAATATTTTCAGATATTGAAAATATGCAAAGAAAATGAGGCCTGAAAGACCTACTGAGTTTTGTAAAAAGTAAAGTCATCAACAGCATTGCTGAATGTGGTCTCAGTGGAGTGACGGTGGCTTCAGTCTGAAAGCAGTTGATGAGAGAACAGAAGGGAGAGGGGCATGAACAGAGGTGGTAATGACTGATTCATTACTGGAGGTCTCTGATAATTAGTGAAGTAGTATAGTTAACTCCACATGTCTGTCTCCTTGTTCTGCTGTGAGGGATTGTATGTTGCCATGATGCTGAAAGCTATGCCACTTGTATTTCAGATACCAGCAGAGCCACCCATAATGGACAGCTTTCAGCTGAGCTCCCAGACTAAGACTAGAGAGAAGGACCTAGAAGCCCACTCTTGAAACAATTAACCATTGAAAACTCTGAGTACCAGAGAAGCTTTGTCAAATATAGTGCCAGAAATTGAGTTCCACAGATTGGAAGGTATTTAAGAAATGACTGGGGAAGAGTTTCTTCCTCAAAGTAGAGTCGACTTTAATGATGAGAGTGGAGTAAAGCCCACGGGACCTCCAGTTGCTGTTGTGTCATGACTCAAAATGAGAAGAAACACAGTGACTGCAACAATGGGCTCAAACTTAAAAAGATCGTGTGCATGGCAGTGATGAGTAGTGTTTCATTCTGTTGTACACAGGGTCACTACAACTTGGACCCAACTCAACAGTACCTAACAACAGCAGGATAGTTTAAATTTAAGGAAGTAGCCAGGATGTGATGGTTTGGATCTCAAATGGACCCTAAAAACCCACTGCTAAAGGCTGAGTCAACCAGCCTGTAGCACTACTGGGAGGTTGTGGAACCTGTAAGAGGTGGAAGGAAGGGAGATCTTTAGAAGTGTACCCTGCAGAGGGAGTCCCTGTCCTTTCTTCTCTCTTTTTGTTTTTCTGCTGCCATGATGGAAGCAGCTTTGTCCCACCATATGCTCCCTCTATGATGTTCCCTCTTCCCACTGTCCCAAAATGATAGGGCCATGTGACCATGGATTGAAACCTCTGAACCCATGAGCCAAATCTTTCCTCTTCATAAGTTCATTATGTCTTAGATTTTGATAGAGCAATGAAAGCTAACACACAGTGGAAGAAAGAGATAATAGGAGTAATTTTTAAACATGTAGGATATGCAACGAGATTCTTCAGTGCTTTAGTAAGAAGCCAATGACGAAAAAGTTTAATGACAAATTTTGATGATATCCTTGTGAGAAAGGGAAAATATAGGCCCATAAACATGAATGGACAGATTCCCTTTTCATAGAAAGGGTACTTCCCTGAGATTCTACATATTGGAGATATTCCTTTATAGAGTCTCCTCATTAGACTCTGTAGATAACCAAATCCCCAGTTGGTTAGTTGGTAGGTGATGTGGAGTCATGTCTGATTCATAGTGACCTTCATAGTATTTTCAGTGGCTGATTGTTTTGGGATTGCCTCAGGAGTGGATTGCCATGTCCTTCTCCCATTATTTGTGGTGCTGGGAATTGAACCCAGGACCTCAGAGACTGCAGAGCAGTGCTCTACCAACTGAGATAAATCCCATCCCCAAAGAATTGTTGGGATTCCTAGAGAGTACCACCACAATAGGGGCCTATGTAGTGGGCCTGGAGGACCAACATCTATCCTCCAGGGCCAGTGACCCTTGGCCTACATCCTGGTCCTTCACTCCTCCCCCTCCCATCTAATGACCAAAGATGGCCCCTGACAAGGCCAGCTTTGACACAGCCATCTCCACCTTAATTGGCCATTAGGACCCCCTTGATTGGTCAATAAAGGAAGCCTACTGATTGGCCTGGCCTGTGAGTAACCCATCTATCCAAATTGTGCCCCAAATTCACCTTCTTTAAATAACAACTCCTCCTGGCAGTTGTGGCAGGTAAACTCACATACCTGTCAGGGAATGCACTCTGATTGGCTAAATCTTGGCATACTCTCTTTTCCCAAAAGTCATATAAACAGGCCACTGACCACCCCTAAGACCCCCTTTTGTTCTCCACCTGCCATCCAGACCCCATCACCTTGAACCAGCATACCCTAATCCTGTGGCAGACCTTCAGGCAAGACTCTGTATCAAGCTCAGGGGCCCCAAAGAGCTGAAGGCACCTAGGAAGACACGAAGAACTCCCCAATTACTCCCAAGCCTGGGAAGGAGGGGAGAAAGAAAGTGAGCTGTGAGAGGCAAGACCAAGGGACCTCCGGTGCCATCTAGGAACCACCAGAGCTAATTAGCATAATATCTTAAAGCTATAGCACTACTGAGGCAGCAGCATTCTCAGCTGCTAGCTTCTGAGCTGCCACTTTTAAAAGGCTGCATGCTGGTTGCTCCTCTTTGGAGGAGCAACTCAATAAAAGTTCCTGTCCTGTTTTGTTAAGAAGGCTCCCCAAGTCCTTCCTGTGGCATCACCAACCAGGCTCTTACCCTAACCCCAAGAGTCCTGGGACATTACTGGTGTCAGGGCAAGGCCCCAAAGCCATAGCCGGGCCAGAGCCAAACCCCAACAAAGAATGAAGTGCACTGGATAGGACAACCTGATTGTTGTTGTTAGGTGCCATTGAGTTGTATCTGACTCATATCGACCCTGATAGGGTTTTCAATGGCTGATTGTTTCAGGATTGCCTTGGGAGTGGATTGCCACGTCCTTCTCCCACTTTTGTGGTGCTGGAAATTGAACCCAGGACCTCAAAGACAACAGAAGGGAGCACTACTAACTGAGCTAAATCCCAGTCCCTACATCCCCAGAGTTGTCAGATTTCACATTCCAATGAAAGGTTTTGTAAACTTCCATTTCAGACCAAGTGCTGAGCTGCTGCCGTGCCTTCTCAGGTGCTGCTAACAAAGTAGTAAATGCTTGAGTTATCAATCCCTTCTACAGTGCACAATTCTGAGCATAAGTCACGTGTGGCAGTAAATGTAAGAGCTACTATGGCCTTTTCTGTGTGTTTCTGCACAGTGTTATTCTCCACAAAATAGAATAATCTTCTTATGTTCTGCATGTCAAAATCAGTCCACTGCCACAACCAGTCGCTGACCTCTTGCACTTAAATGATTTTCTTCATCATTCATACTGGACAGGCTCTAATACTCTTTAATTTTGCAAGCTTAAATTAATTTTGCAAGCCCTTTCTATGTCTCTCCATATTTTAATGAAACAAAACTTTTATTTTCTACACAAATTCCCATTCCTATACACTCTGGTTTTTAAAGGGTCTAACTGATACAGCCCATGGGGATCTTTATAAATAAAAAATACATACATTTGTAAATTTATATATAAAATACATTTCCACATGTAAGTTTGTAAATGCAAAGTTAGTGCAAGGCTCACTAAAGGGAAAATTTAAGTGGGAGACAATACAAACTGAGTTTCATTAGCTTCATGATAAATCTGGTTAAAACCAAGGCAATTTTTATTATATTCCAGAAAATTAGGTACAATTGTTTGGTTTTCTATAAGGTTCACAGACCTGCACAGGCAAGATAACCATGAAGAGTATCTGTCATTCTCTAGCCTAGATTCTCATGCATGCCTGCAATGGACTGCCATTACCAAAGTTATTCTGTAAAATTTACGAATGTCAATTTCTTGTAGTATGATGGATATTTCACTAAGATTCATCTTTGGTATGCTTCCGTCCAAACTCAATCACTCATTTATTAATATTGAATCTGTCTTCATCTTGATTCCTGGTTTTTCCCTTCCTCTGCATTTTCACTACCATTCATCTTCTGTTTCCCCATTTGGATTTCTGCCTGCAGCCCTTCAATTCTGATGCCTACCCTCATGACTATAACTTGTACTAAATTTAAGCTTCCTAAGATTCTGCTTCATAGGCATTGTGTTCTTGTTCCAAAAGTCTTTAGGCTTCCCTGCAGACATACCAAATAAGATCCAACTAAACCAGCAATCATATTCCATCAAAATCTAAGCCTTACAACGACCTTTCTTTACTCTTATTTATCATTACTTTTCCATACGATACTATACATCAGATGAAGTTGTTTATTGGTTGTTCAATGTTCGAGTTAATACACTTTTATGCATGCCTTTTCCCCAGGTGGAATATTTTCAGCACTTTAACCCTACTATGTCGTTACCTGTTCTACTTGACCAAATCAAATGTTAGTAACCACTTTCTCTTTTTGAATTGCAAGATCAGTCTCATGATGCTAAGAATCTTGGTGCCATATTTATCTTTTTATTTACTTAGTATTGGTTCATAGAAATCACCAATCCTTTGAGGTTAGAATACATTTAGCCAACTTCTTTATCACTATGAACACTTAGCTTATAACTGTTTTTAGAAGTCCATAAATACTGTTGGCAAGGGGTTAAGTTTCTTATAGGAAAATTGCAAGTTCTGACACTGGTGGACATGACAGATTACTAATTACCATGTCTTATTGTGTTCATTATGCTTTAACATTATTACTAAGAAATAGGTTATTTTCTTTTCTAAGTTCTACTGAGGGGTAGGGATTTAGCTCAGTTGGTAGAGCGCTGTGCTGCAGTCTCCGAGGTCCCGAGTTCAATTCCCAGCACCACAAAAATGGGAGAAGGGCCTGGCAATACACCCCCAAGGCAATCCCGAAACAGTCAGCCATTAAAAATTCTATGAGGGTCGCTATGAGTCGCATACCGACTTGACGGCACCTAACAACAACAACAAGTTCTACTGAACCAATTAATACATGAAACCTCAGGTTTATTCTTTTCTAATGTCATTTGTACAGGAGAAGGACCTGGCAATCCACTCCCAAAGCAATCCCAAAACAATCAGCCATTGAAAACCCTATGAGGGTTGCTATGAGTTGCACCCAACTTGATGGCACCTAACAACAACCACATCATTTGCAGAAAAAAAAAAATCTTCCTGGAGGACAAAACCTAACAACAACCACATCATTTGCAGAAAAAAAAATCTTCCTGGAAGACAAAAAATCTTCCTTGAAGACAAAATGACAAGTAGATTTTCAAACAGCTTCAAAGATGGGTTCAGGAAAATAAGGGACTAGGTGGAGTTGCAACAATCCGTTTTAAAATGATTTAAATAGAGAAGTGATGAGTAGAATCCTTTAGATTTTCAACTGCATGGAGCATGGAGTGTTATAAGGGCTCAATGTGCCCCACTTGAGTGCAGCTGAAGGAAGTGGAGCTCCTCAGCTGTGCTCAGTGACATTATTATTTATAATGTTCTCTTAGAGCATCTCACAGGCACTTATCATCAAATTCTCATAAAAGTTCCCTGTGCATAAGCTGTTCCAAAATCTATTTTTAAAATGCTTCCACATAGATCGTGCATGGTGGTGCATCCTATAATTCCACCACTCATGAGGCTAGGGAGGAGGATTCAAGTTCAAGGCCAGCCTGGGCTATATAGCAAAATCCTGTATGAAAAAAACAAAACAAAGCAAAACAAGAAACCAATAAAGCTTCAACAGTCTATCCATTTTGGCATCATCCCTCTACTTTTACTGTTTTAATTCTCTTGATATCATTTTCCCCTAAAGGTCAATACTCCGAAATCAATTTTGCTCATTCAATCTAACTGGACAACACTGTTGAAAATTTAAATTCAATGAAGTAATAAAATTTTCATAAAATTCTTAAATCTTGATTGCTCTTGATCACCAGATCTTAATAGCCAATAGATTCTAAAAGCAATATCATTGTTATATATAACTAAACAGCTTTTCCATATTGTACTGTGCATTCCATAGTAATCTACATTGTTAAAACTATAGTAAAAATTATCCATATAGAGTTCATAGTTTAGTATTTTAGATCATATATGTAAGCACATTATATATACCTTTCTCTGTTAAGTTCACTATGAAATGCAAAACTACAAAGTTAAATTATGTGAACCTCTTGATGGTCAAGTCAGATTAGATACTGCCTGCTCTAAGTATGAATATATTCTGCCACCACAGATTGTAATACATGGCCTCAAGAATGTTGGATGCCATGGTTCATGCCTGTTATCCCAGTAATTCAAAAGACTGACGGGGGAGGATTGCAAGTTCAAAGCCACAGGCAGCCTCTGCAACTTAGCAATACCCTGTTACAAAATAAAAAATGATGAGGATAATAATAATATAAGATGTAAGGGAACAACTGTAGTGATAGAGCACTTGGCTAACATGCATGAGGTCCTGGGATCAACCTCCAGTAGTGTCAAATAAATAAATAAATAAATAAATAAACAAACAAACAAATAAATGGCAGTCCAGAGGAAAGATTTCCAGTGAGTTCTATTAGCACAGCACCTCCCTGCCCTCCAGGGTACACCCTCTCCAATACTGTCTAGACTACCCTTTGTATGCTCTTTTGTAGCTATGGGGAGTAGTTCCTTATACATGTAATTTTTGTGTTACTGAAAGTTTTCTTTATATGTATTCATGGCCAATCTCCCTTTCTCTAATCTCCTGTATGATAATGAAGAACTCATCCCTTCATAAAAAAGAGAAAAAAAGAAAAAGGTGTCATAATATATGAATGATCAATTAGTAGAACAGTAAATCCAAATAAATAAAAATGAAAATGCACTTAAATATAATACATAGAGAAATGTAAACTGAAATAACAATGTGCTATATTTCTACCTTTAAGGATAGCAACAATCAGAAAGATCAATTTAATATTGGAGAGGAAACAGTAGAAAGAATATAGTCATACATCTTTTATCTATAAATTAGAATTGATAATGTGATCTATATAATAGATTGTATGTCTAACAGCCATAGATGAGTGAGCAAATCTCATTTCCCTCTTACCAACAATTGAATTTGATAATTTCCCATTGCTATGATGAGAAATAGCACTTAGCTTTTTAATTGGCATTTATTTGCTAAACACTATGTCTCACCAAATTACTGTATGATTGATAAAAAGAAAAAAACTTACTCCTTAAAAATGTCACTCCCATTTCCTAGAGAAGCAAAAATAACACATCTTTGAAATTAAATGGTGTTTTATTTAGGTAAATACAATATTGGACCAACTTTTGTTAAAACAAGTATTCTTTATCCATGAACTTGGACTTTTTATCTCAAATTTACAGTATAACATAGGAAAAAAGGTATAACAAAAGGAATAGAGTATGTTTATTTTTTTAAAGAGAAACCTTCAAAATTAATGAATAGAGAGAGAAAGAATGCAAGAGCACATTTTTTTTTAAAAAAAGGAATGAAAAGTAAAGGCATTGGAAGAGAAAAGTTTCGTAGATGATTTAAAAGTTTGCTGCATGAATAAAACTGTGAACAAACACAGCAGTGAATAAACTTCTTACCCATGTAGTGGCTGAGGTACATTTTGGATAGCAATGTTAATACTCGAGATTAATGTTTGCCATTTTATCTAGAATAAGGAAGTCTTCTATAAAACAGATAACCATCAGGGATTTTTCAAGAGATTTTCCTGTAACTCTTAGATAATATTATGAATAACTAATACCAAGTGTCAAGGTCCACTTAAACATTTAGTTGTAAAAAGCTTAGTATGTTACTAAGGCTGCTATATGACTTATTTTTAAAGCATTGAAACAGGAAATGTTAACAATGAAACAAATAATTTAGTCTATTTTAGGATGTGATGATTTACTTTAAATTATAACATTCTATTTCTTCATTCTATCTTTTCTTTTATCATTGACTTTATTATTACCATTCTATCTTGACAATAAATTTTCTGATTTCTAAGGGATACCAAGAGTTTATCTTTGGATAGACCTGATCCATAGATTCTTTTCACACATTTAAGTCACTTTGTATGGCAACTGGTGTTGTAAGATTCTGAATAAGATCTATGTATACCTCAGAGATATTATGGGTTAGGTTTTATGGTGACAATCAAATGAGTATCTCAACAATCAGTCAGGAATATTTTGACTTCCAAGTGCAAATAAAAGTAATGTTTCCATTATATTGTGTTCTAAATATATAAAAGCAGTTGTTAAATAATTATTTATACCTGTATTTAAAAAAAACTGCTAAAATTCTAGTGATCCTCTGAGTGTTTAGTTAGTTGGAATCATTTTGCCCCAGTATTAATGGTTGCTGACTTCCTGGTGAAGTGGTTCATGATGGTGTAGATGTCTGTGGCAATTTCTTAAAACAAAACAATGATGCAAGTCTTCCAGAGCCATTGACTCCTCTTTCATGAAAAATTACCCTGGGGCATAAGATGCTACTGGATATCATTTTACTCACACTAAAATGTCTTTCAAAATTGGATTTGCTCCTTCACTTTTGCTGCTTTATCAACCAAGAATATGTAATATTCCACATCTTTTTGTTGTTGTTGTTGTTATTTCAACAATATTCTCAGCCTCTTCACCAGAAAGAGATTCTATCAGAAGAAACCCCTTTCTTGGCTCATCCATAAGAAATAACTGCTCATCTGATGGTTTTATCAAAAGATTGCAACAACTAAGTCACATCTATATGTTCCACTTCTAATTCTAGTTCTCTTGCTAATTCCACTTCACTGGAGTTACTTTATTCACTAATATCTTGAACCCTCAGGGTCACAAAGAGGATTTGAATCAGCTTCTTCCAAACTCTTGTGTATGCTGATATTTTGACCTCGTTCCATAATCATAAGTGTTCTTAACAGCAGCTAGACTACTGAATCCTTTCCAGATGGTTTTCAGTTAACTTTGCACAGATCTATAAGAGAATCACAATCCATGGCAGCTATAAGCTTACAAAAATTTATTTCTTAAAAAAGTAAAACTTTCGCTCTCTGCTCTCTAACTCCCTGAGGTGAACATCCTGGTCTTCCACACACTTCTGAAGCCACCATGATATTCTGTCTCTCCTCAAGCCCAAAGTGTTGGAGCCACTGGATCTTAGACTGAAACTTTCAAAACTGGTTCCAGCCAGGAGTGCTGGCTAGACAGAACCCTGACACCAAGTGTCCCCTGCTGAGGATGCCCCTACATGTGAGAAGGCAGAAAGTCCATGATGCCTCTCTCAGCTTCCTTAAGATGAAATCGCAAGATCAGGAGATCAGGCTCACAAGACCAAAGGCAGAATAGAGTACCCAGACATGAAGACCAGCAAGTGAGAAATCACCCAGAATTCAGTTGTCACAGGACAATTCGTAGCCTGTCTGGGGGAAAGAAGGTGGCAGGGACTAATTCTTGAAGCTTTAAGAGGTCATTGTGATAATACTAAATACTAGAAGAAACTACCCAGGTAGAGAAAAAGACAGTTGATAGGATCACAGAGACTTAGGCTCAAACCCCAGCTCCAGCATTTTCTTAGACATTGCTGTCAAACAATTCACTTCACCTTTCCATGCCTCACTTTCTCATTCTGTAAATCAGAGGTCATGAGTCCTACCTTAACGATTTTGTGATCATTAAAATAATCCAACACATGGATGTTGAACAAACAAATAAAACTTAAAGATTAATGTGAATCTTTTATCTGTGGACCACAGAATGCATAGTGTGTTAGTCAAAATGAAAACAACATTAATTTCACTGTTTATTTCCATCAGATCTCTGGGGTGACCAGGTATATTATCCATGAGTCATAAGATTGTGAATGAAACTTTTTTTCTGAGCAGTAAGTCTCATGTGGACTTAAAGTATTCAGTAAACCATGTTGTGATCACAGGTATTGTCATTCAGTCTCTTTATTCCATTTACAGAGCACAGCCAGAATAGCTTTGGTGTAAAGGCTCTGAGACTCTGATGGGAAATGAACATCAGTTTTAATTCTATGCTGCCAGATGCATTAGCCCCTGACAAGAGAGGCAGCGTGTCCTTTGAAGCTTTGAGGCTAGGCATTGACTTCTTTCTAGCTATGAAGGTCCTAGACAGCATCTTCTTCTCATATAAGGCTGCTTCAACTACATTGGAAATCTGTTTTTTAATGCAGCTACCTTCATGAATGATCTTAGCTTGATCTTCTGGGTAACTTACTTCAGCTTCAGTATCAGCACTTGCTTGTTCACCTTTGACCTTTGTGTGATGGAAATAGCTTCTTCCTTTAAACCTCATAGACCAAGCTCTGCTAGCTTCTGATTTTTCTTCTTTCACTTCCTCACTTCTTTTAGTCTTCCTAGAATTAAAGATCCTGTAGCTGTAGCCCTGTGGCATCTGATCCCGTTAGGTCTCGGAAGCTAAGCAGGGTCAGGCCTGGTTAGTACCTGGATGGGAGACCGCCTGGGAACACCAGAAGCTGTAGGCTTGGGAGAAGGACCTGGCAAACCCCTCCCAAAAATCAATCTGCCATTGAAAACCCTATGAACAGCATAGAAGCACTGACAATAGTGTTTCCCCTGTTGTACAGAGGGTCGCTATGAGTCGGATACCGACTCGATGGCACCTAACAACAACACAACAACAACAGAATTAAAGACACTCTGGTCTCTGCTCTGAATTAGACTTTAGCTTACAGGAAATGTTGTAGCTAGCTTAATCTTCTACTCAGCCCACTAAAACTTTCTTGATATCGGCAATAAGGCTGTTTCATTTTGTTTTTCATTCATTTGATCACCGGGGTAGCACTTTTTAAATTTCCTTCAAGAACTTTCCCGTTACATTTACAACTTGGTTGTTTGGTGCAAGAATCCTAGCTTTCAGGGTACTTTGGCTTCCTCGTTAATCTCGCTATTGATTTCAAGTAAGAGGACTGTGACTCTTCCTTTCACTTGAACACTTAGAGGCCACTGGGGGGTTGTATTAGTCAGACTTTTCGTTCTGTGACCAAATACCTGATGGAACAACTTAAGGGAAGAAGGATTTATTTCAGCTCCTAGTTTCAGAGACTTCAGTCCATGGTCCTGGGCTCCACTGATCCCTGGGCCCATGGTGAGGCCCAGCAGTATGTGCAGGAAGAGGATGTTTATGTCATGGGTGATAAGAAGGAGAGAGAGTGACAGAGAGGGATAGGGCAAGATACTGCCCCACATATACACATCCACTAACTTGTTTCCTCTAGCTAGGCCCTATGTCCCAGTTTCCACTACCTTCCAAAACAGTGTCACCACCTGGGGACCAAGCATTCAGCACAGGAGC
Organism: Pedetes capensis; assembly: GCA_007922755.1. Taxonomy (NCBI): domain Eukaryota; kingdom Metazoa; phylum Chordata; class Mammalia; order Rodentia; family Pedetidae; genus Pedetes; species Pedetes capensis. The sequence goes on along the minus strand of VMDO01001354.1, from coordinate 178,701 downwards.
TCATGAGGGACGTTTCATACTCAAACCATAATGGGGGTTATTCGTTGGTCTAATTTTAATTTTGTGCACCAGGATGCCTGCCTGATGAAAGAGAGATGGTTGGGAGTAGGACCCATTGGAAAAGCAGTCCAAGTATGCACATTTATCAATGAAATCCACTGCCTCTTCTGGGAATAGTCAGTGGTGCCCCCAAATCATGGCAATAGTAATACCAAAGAATGCTGTTCACAAACCATAACAGACTTAATAACAAAAAAGATTGAAATACTTTGAGAATCAGCCAAATGTGGCACAGACACGAAGAAAGCTAAGTGGGTAGAAACATGGTGCTGAGGACAGACTTGCCTGGTACAAGACTGTCATAGATCTTCAGTTTGTAAAAACGTATTGAATCTATGAGGTCCAATAAAATGAGGTAGGTATATCTGTAATCGAAAAACAGGACTCCCAACCCAACCCCACAAATAGAAGAAAAGAATAATTCTTCCATCACTGTCTAAAAGATGAGCTTCTATTAGATATAAGGTGTTTTTGGTGTGTGATTGCCTTGTCATCCTCTGTGTTGGGTAGTTGTCAATTTTATCTTTGTGGAGACAAACAAACAAAAAAATAAATATAAAACTTAGAGTTCAAAAATTCCATGAATTTGTAGGTAATCATCGAATGCATTTGGTTTTCAAAACCTCCTGGTAGAATTTAAGCTTTGTAAAATAATTACACATTAAAGAGCCTTTAAACACTATTCATATTTAATTCATGAATACGGAAATGCTTTGGGTTTTATGACCAAATAACTTGATATGCAAAACAGCTTAGAGTTTCTCCGATGACTCAAGATGTCATTTACTACTAATAAAAAAAATCACTCTTATTTGCTCAACACATAAAGCTATGTGACCTGCGTGGTCCTAAAACTTTGCATGTATTATACTCATTGGAACTGCCATAAAAAGTATATATTATTCTTTCCATTTTAAAGAGGATTTGAAAACTTATTTAACTTACTTAGAGCCACAAAAATAAAAACTGGCAAAAGTAAAATTAAAGGCGTCCCCCCCCTTTAGGAGATTGTTGTTGTTGTTGTTAGGTGCCGTGGAGTCGGTATCCCACTCATAGTGACCCTCATAGGGTTTTCAATGGCTGATTGTTTTGGGATTGCCTTGGGAGTGGATTGCCAGGTCCTTCTCCCATTTTTGCAGTGCTGGGAATTGAATTTGGGACCTCAGAGACTGCAGCGCAGTGCTCTACCCACTGAGCTAAATCCCAGCCCTTTGGGAGATTAGGAGAGATGAACCCAACAACTTTAGTAGGTGTCTACCACTGGGCTGCACCCTCAGCTCCCTTCTGTTATTATTTTGAGACAGGGTCTCACTAAATTGCACAGGTTGCTTCTGGCCTTGAACTTGTGATCCTACCACATCCAGCTCCTGAGTCACTACAATTATAAGCATGTGCCATAGCACCCAGCTATAATTTTTAAATTAAGCTCCATTCATTCATTTAAGTACAGAATTTAGCTTAAGGAGCTTTGATAATTGTGCACTTCCATTTATCCCTCAATATAAAAGTGATAGAGAACAGATTTTTCATGGCCCTCCCATGACCATCTGCTCCCCCAGTCTCGAGCCTCAGGAATCCGCTAGTCTGATTTCTGTCCCAATAAGTTGCTCCAGGGGCTGAGGTTTAGGTCAGTTGATAGAGTGTTGCTGTGTGCTTTCTGAGGCCGTGGTTCCAATAGCCAGTACCATAGAAATGGAAGAAGTACATGGCAATCCACTCTTGAAGCAATCCCCAATCAGCCACTGAAAACCCTATGAGGGTCATTGTGAGGTGGATACAGCTTGAGGGCACCTAATGACAACAACAAGAAGTCTCTTCAGAAGTTCATGTGAATGTGGTATTTTGTATGATTGTTTTCACTTATAACGTTTGGAGATTTAATCACATTTTCATGAAGGCTAAGTTTTTTCTCTTTTAATTCTGAGTAATATCCCTCAGCAGTAATATGTTACTTTTTTTGGCTATTTCCTAGTCAAAGAACATTTGGACATTTTTAATTTTTTCTTTTTATTATCATAAATAATGCTATTATGAATATTTACATAAAAGTCTTTAGATGGAAAAATACTCCTATTCTTGTTGAAAATAACAAGGAGTAGGACTGGGGGTTGCTATAAGTGTATGTTCTACTTCATAGAGGTATTGTGACACCATTTTCTAAGGTGACCATGACAACATTTACACTAGCACTGTATGAGATTCAGTTATTCCACATTGTGGCCAAAACTTGACATTCCATGTTATTTTAATTTAATCTATTACAGTTAACGTGCTGCAGTATCTCATTGTAGAGTGTTTTTCTTTTTTGTAATGCTTTGGTTGCTACTGATGATATATGAACTCCCTCCTCCCCTACAGAGTTGACACAAAGTCCTCCTTTACTGAAATCACAAACATGCCACTGTCTTCCATACCTGAATATTTTTTCTGACCACAAAATTACACTAAGATTATTAAGTCACATTTATGGTATAGCTTGTCCCCTATCTATAGAGCTATACTCCTTCTCTGCTTGTGTGAAAAGTACCTGATAGGTATTTAACTCCACTGTTGCATGTCTAAATTTTATTTTCTATGTATAGTCTCTGCCTGTAGCCATGCCACTGTGGGGTCTGATCCCGTCAGATCTCAGAATCTAAGCAGGGTCAGGCCTGGTTAGTCCTTGGATGAGAGACTGCCTAGGAACACCAGGTGCTGTAGGCTTGGGAGAAGAACTCAGAAACCCACTCCCAAAAACCAATCAGCCATTGAGTATCACATGAATGGCAGAGAAGCACTGACAATACCGCTTCACCTGTTGTACTTATGATCACTATGAGTCAGACACCGACTTGCGGGGCACTTAACAATGACAATAAGAAAAGATTGACTTCAAGGGCTGGATAAAAAATAAGTGAAAAGCAGAAAAGTGTTCTGAATACAAAAATTGTTTTCCAAATTTATATTGTCAAAAAATAAAAATTAACTTTAGAATTTATTTAAAATAATTAAAGCTTTTATTGCAATGAGCCTATTATTATTATTTTTCAATTTGGTCAACCTGTTTCACTTTGGTGACTATTTAGATTGGTTGATTTTTCTAGATGTTTCTTTATGCAGGAAAATACTACTTTTTAGCTTTATGTATTTTCCTAGGTAGGGTCTATTACATTATTTGAGGATTTACAAAGGACATCTGGGCTGATGAATAGAGCAGAGAGAGTAGATTATACAGCTCATGAAATCAATAAGTGCAAAAACAAAATCACTTTTAGAAATTAAACAGATTCTTTGAATGTTTCACTGCTTAATTTACAACTTTGAAAGGACAAAGTTTACCTTGTGGCACCTTTAATAATCTTTTCTACTTCAGAAATATCACAAAGAATTTGCTTACTATATGAAATACAATTGTTTTAATTTTCCATATTCTTTCATTTTTTTGTATTTGGGTGTTATTGATTATGGTAGATAAACATTGAATCACAAAACAGTTTATACATGAGAATAGTAATTCTTCATCCTTTATTGAGGGCAGGTTTGAAATTGAAATGCCACACACCATTATGAGCAACCAGTAGTTTATGTATAAGGGCAGCTGTGAATAGTTTACTGGAATTAATGTCATGGAAACTCTTTGAAAAGCAAATAAAACTTTGAGGTTACTTCTATTTTTACCATTACTATCCTGAGTATATTCTTAAATGTTATATTTTATTTAGATTTGAATAATAATCATACTGATGGGAATATTAGATTAATGATAAATTCCTGCTATCTCAGAAATGTGGCAAGAGAAACTAAAGTTCATCCTTTTTTAAAAAATTGAGTTTCTAGGCTCATAAAGAGCCATAATTTTATATCCATATTATCAGCATAAATCATCAAAAGTTAAGTAAATTAGAAACAGACTGTGGTCGATGTGATTTGTTGTGAAATTTCTTTTTAAGTTTTAAAGTGTTCCTGATTTTACCTGATCTGGTTCACTGAAAAAGCTGATAATGTCTTTCTCCATGCAGAGGATTTGCTGTTGTTAGGTGCCATGGGGTCGGTATTCGATTCATAGCAACCCTCATAGGGTTTTCAATGACTGACCGTTTCCGGATTGCCTCGGGAGTGGATTGCCAGGCCCTTCTCCCACTTTTGTGGTGCTGGGAATTGAACTTGGGACCTCAGAGACTGCAGCACAGCGCTCTACCAACCGAGCTAAATCCCAGCCCATGCAGAGGATATGTATGACCAAATTTCAGGACAACAGTGTTTCTAAATAATGCTCTTGCTTCAAGTAAATGACTATGCAAATTTTAGGAAGAGATAGGAGGACATGCATTAATCAGTATTAAGCTAAAAATTAATCCTTGTTTAAATACATTTTAGGAAACATATTTAAAATGAAAATTTAAACTCTGGCTTTTAATTATTGAGGAAAAAATTGGTCAACAAAAATTTCTGTAACACAATGATGCCTGCTGCCCCATTTCTTGACTAAATATTTCTTACATTAAATAAATCTCTTAAAAGTTATTGTAATCAGACTACAAATGGTAAGTTATGGATATGAGCTCTATCAATGTGTACTAGAATAAAATCTAGGAAACTTGTATTATAAATCTACTTTTAGATAAAAAATTTTGGAACACTTTTCAAAACCTTTGGAAAATTATTAAATCTTTTTGCACTTATCTCATTTGAAATATGGATATAATAATGTTTTCCATGTTCAATGAGATTATCAAAGTAATCAAATGAACGTTTTAAGATATGTGAGTGAGTAGTCTTGGCCCGTGCCTCTAATCCCAGTAATTTAGAAGGCCATGGCAAGATCACAGATTTGAGGCCAGAGGCTTCTGTGCAATTAAGTGAGACTCTATCTCAATATAAAAAAGGAGGGGAGAGGGAGAGGGAGGGAGGGAGAGAGGGAGGGGGGGAGAGAGAAGGAAACAGCATTTGCCTAACATTCACAAGAACATGGGTGCAACACCCTAGTACTGGAAAAAAATTAAGAAAATAAAAAATATATAAGAGAAAAAAATATGAGTATGTAATGAACCTTGGAACACGGACATAGCTATAGACATGATGATTGTATATATGGCTGTGGAGCTATTACTGAATTTCCAGCAGCCCTGTGGTAGAAGATATTGACAGAAAAGAAAGTATGATGCAGAGAGAAGAATTTCCAGAACATCTTCCATTTCTATGATGGAGTGGACTCATGACCTGAAGTCCTAAACCCTCCAGGGATGATATTTGAGGACAAAGGGTTGGAAGGTAATCAGGAGAGATAAGTTTGAGGGGAGGATTTAGTGGCTTTATGGGAAGAAGAGGAAGTCAGGGATCTCCATTTTGTCTCCCTCCATGGAACATATCAGAGAAGTTGGCTTTTTGCAAGCCAGAAAGAGTTCTTGCCAAGAAACAAATAGGTTAGTAGTTGATCCTGGGTTAACCCCTCCCCTGTAACTATGAGAGAGAAATCTTTGTTATTTAACCCAACTAGACTATCATATTTCTTATGGAAGTTTAAGCAGACTAAGACAATTAACCACCAGCAGCAAATAGGAACCTAAAAGAAAAAAAAGTAATAAGAGAAATTAAGTCAAGATGGAAGCAAGAAAATAAAACCAGAATGTGAAATTAATTAGAAATTACATAAGGAAGACTTTGTATTTCGTAGAGTAATATGGATGGAGAGTAAGACAGGAAAATAGAACACAAAACTTGCAATATTTATGAGTGCCTAAGAGTCGGGAACCAGATTTCTGAAACAATTACGATAGAGTCTGTCATTATAATTTACTAAAGTAAGTCAAAGATAAATATTTATACTAACTGTCATCTCTTGAATGAGAATCTATTCCTGCAAGCATATATAATAATATTACATTGATTAGGAAAATATTGATATTACTCATAAATATTTTATATAGTTTATTTTGGGACATTATTTTGTTTTAGGGATAATGGTTTCTTGTTTTTAAAAGGTTTCAACATACCCTTTATTCATCCATATAGAACTTTAGAATCTAAATACAGTTATTCATATATTTTATACAATTCAGGTCAAGTTTGGTTTGTACAGATCTTAAGTTGTTTAGGATTAGTGATGCCCTTATTACATCCCTACACAGTATGAATTAAGATATTTAAGTAGTGTAAGGATACTAAAGTATATCACAATAGTAAAGCAATAAAAATAATAGCAAGAGATAAAGGGTAAAATTGTAAAACTGTATAATGTGATACACAGATCCCTGAGGATAAGACAGAGGACAATTTTCAGTAATTTTTTGTCCTAGCTCTTGCATATGTTACTTGCATTTTTTTCATGAATATCTTATTATCCTTGAACCTGTAAAATATATGCTTCATGTGTCCTTTACAGGCAAAAAGCAGATGATGTTGTGAAAGTCCTTTGCAATCTGTAAAACACTATATGCATGTAAGTTGATGTAACTTGCCCTGAAACAACTCCATGATCCTTAAGTTTAGAGGCAATATTGAAGTTCCTACTTATATCGTTACTATGAGGTAGTTGCTATAAAGTGAAATTCATAGAGTACCCTGAAAAAAAGTGGGGGAATATTCTAATATTCTAGAAAATCTAGGAAAAAAAGACAAAAGAGCTTGAAATTTGAAATAGAGATTATATATTTTTGTGGTTGTTGTTGTTAGGTGCTGTTGAGATGGTGTCCAACTCATAGTGAGCCTAACCACAGCAGGTGAAACACTATTGTCAGAGCTTCGCTGCTAGTCATAGTGTTCTCAGTGGCAGATTGTTTTTTGGGAGTGGGTTGCCCAGTCCTTCTCCTAAGCCCTAACCTAACCCTAACCAATGCTGCTTAACTTGTGAGATCTGATGGGATTGCATGCTACTGTGGTAAGGCTGTAGGACAATCTTTTATTAGGTATGTTTTAATTACCACATTAAATAGAATACTGCTTGCAAACAGTATAATACACATTTCAGACATCATCTTTAATCTTTATAATAACCCAGCCAATTAGTTATTATATCATTTATCCAACATCATACATGCAGCCCACAGCCCAGATATGCTCTGTACCCAAACTTCTACAGATCTTGTTAGGGCAATAGCATTAGTGATGAGTCTAAGATTAAACACATATGAGAAAAGAACAATTATGAGTGTATCACATTTTTTCCAAGCATATGCCATGTGATTATTAGATAGTAAGGAAACCATTAGAAGGTATTACAGAGGAAACAGGGATTAAAAGTGACTTTTGGTGTTCAACCGTAATAGAAGACACATAGCAGAGGGATCTCTAATGACTTTGGAAAGACATTTTCTAATGGGCCCCACATCCTAATTCAAGGAATTGAGTCATTCTACAAAACAAAGACATCAGGCTCCATAAACCCTAATCCACAACAAAAAGCTTTTACAACTGGATCTTGAAGTCCCTAGTTTAAGGTTCACTCACACTAGGCACCCAGAGCCAAGTGCCCAGGGACAATATTACCCTGGGTGTGCCCTTGTTGGAGTAAACTAGAGGGAATATGTGCCTTCCCAATCCTTCTCCCTGCTCTTCGCCCTCCACTCTGCTCCTTTTTCCCTAGACAGCCATATATGTTTGCCTCCACTTCTCTTACCCTGCCACCTCCTCTGTCTATCCACAGCACTTTTCCTTCTAAAAGTTTGCTTACCCTCCTGTTCTCTCTGACTTTACCTTTCTTAGGTAATAGAGATGTCTTTATGCCAATTCCCCTAAGGAACTAAGGTTTTTCTATGTTTCTTTCCAGGTCTATCTAAAGTTCTCCAGTTGCCTCAGTTTTCCCTGTAATTGTTCCCCAAAGGTATATTACCTTTTCATAAACCTTGTCACTCCTCTCTATTATAAATACTGTGTCAGCTATAAAGTCATTTATATGCCGAATACAAGGACTGAGGTTTTGCTGCCAGATTCCAGGACCAGTACTCTCTGAGTCTTCTTGGTGATATGACCAGGGATATTGGCTACATAAGTGGTGGGTGGGAACAATGACAGAGGTGAGACCTATGAATCATCAATTTGGACTCAGGGGTCTGAAGAAGCAGAATAATACACCTTTTGACATTTAGTTAGAAGTTTAGTATGTTCAGAATATGCATACCAAGACATAGGTGTCAAATCCTGTGAAGAAAAGAGCAACATACACTGAATTCAACAACATGTTAAAAGAACCATTCACCATGATCAAATGGGATTTATCCCTGGAATGCAAGGTTGGTTTAGCATATGCAATACAATAAGTCAACAAAGCACATTTAAAAATAAGAATGAAAATCATATGATTCCTTCAAGAGATGCAGAAAGTCATCTGACAAAATTCAATTGCCCTTTCAGGTTAAAGCTCTCAATATGTAAGGCTTATAGGGACTATGTTCCAACACAATAAAGGCCATAATTACCATCATATGCTACAGTGAAAAGCTGAAAGTTTTCCTCTAAGACTAAAAACAGGAAAAGATGCCCATTTTCATATTCTGTTGTACTGGAAATATTAAAGTACTTAGAAAAGAGAGAAATAAAAGTCATCCTTTCCAGAAAAGTTTTAGTGAAATTGTTGCATTTGATGGAAACATAACCTCACATATAGAAAACCCTAAATATTCCACCAAGAAATTATTCAAAGTGATAAACAATTTCAATAAAGTGACAGGATGCATTATCAACATCAGAAAACCAGTAGCTTTTCTATAAACTAATAAGAAAGAAAATACTCCATCTACAATAGTAACAAAAATAAAATTACCATAAATTTAACCAAAAAGGTAAAAGACTTGTACACTAATAACTATAAAACACTAAAAAATAAATTAAAGAAAAAATGGAAATATATTTTTGTTCATGAATCAACATTATTATTGAAATGTCTACATGATCCCAAATCATGTTCTATAGAATTCCTACCAAATTCTAATGTTATTTCTCACAGAAAGATGACAGAAATCCTTAAATTTGTAGGCAAACACACACACACACACAAACACACACACATAAAATCCCAAGTAGCAAAAAAAAAAAAAAAAAACCTAGAGTAAAAGGAATGAAGCTATAGTCATCACTCTCCTTGCTTTCAAAATATACCAAAAAGCAATTATAGTCAAGATAGCACAGCATTTTATTTTAAGCAAAATTTCCAAGAACACACAGTGAAGAAAAGATATTCTCTTCAATGAATGATACTGAGAATACTGGAGATCCACATGTGGGACAATAAAATGAGATGCTTATGTGAGACTTTATCAAAAAATCAAGTCAAAGTGGATTAAAGATTTAAAATAAGACCTGAAAGTGTAAAACTACTAGAAGAAAAATATAGGGAAATCTCTATGCCATTAGTGTGAACAATATATTTTCAGATACCACCCCAAAAGTGCTGGCAATGAAACCAGTAATAATGTAAAAGAGATTGCATTGAACTGGAAATTTTCTGTACAGCAAAGGAAACAATTTTCCAAGTGTAAAGATAACCCACAAAAATAAGAAAAACATAGGTAAACCATGTCCATGATAAAGAGTTAATATCTAATATATAAGGAATTCAAATAACTCACTACAAGAAAACAACTGAATTAAAAACAACTCATGGTTTCATATAAATCTGTACAATTTTCATTGGTCTATGTTTTTAAATGGGCAAAGGACATTCTGAAAAGAAGTCATAAAAACAGACAACAGGTAATGAGAAAGTGCTCAGAACCACTAATTATTAGGGAGGCACAAATTAAAAGTACAATGAGTTAAGCGCAAACACTCTGGAGTGAGGGTCAGCCCTGGAATTTGGCAAAGCGAGAGAAGGCAGGCTCAAGCAGAACAGACCAGTGGAAAGCAGCAGAAAATGAACTCCAATGAGATCAGAATAATGTGTGAAGTCAGACTGTGCAGGATTTATAAGCCATAGCATCATGGTTTTGATATTATATAGGATGGGAATCCATTGAGGGTTTTGACCTGGATTTTTGTCATTCATTATTTCTTTCCCTTTTTATTTTTCCCTTTTTTCTTGAATAAAAGGCTCATAATGGCTGCTGATAAAACTGTAGAAATTCTGTAAACTCTCAATTCTCAAATTCTAGTTTGTGGAATAAAAATAACAAATAACATTTACTGAGTATGTTTCATGAGCATTGAATGAATCACCTTACATAATGCCTGACACATAATCAGATCTCTATACAAATATTTATTTTTCTGTTTCATTATTTGTGCTTGTTTCTCTTGAGTTAAACAAACCAGCTAATCCTATTTAAGTTAATTTCACCCACCAACCTTATTTCGTTATAGTGGAATTATTTTGTTCTTGCTGAGGATTGAACCAAGAGCCTTGCATATGCTAGGCAATTGCTCTGCAATTGAGCTATAGACTGAGTACCCAATTCCCTTAATTTTATCTTTTCTACCACTTATAGTTCCTTCTATGTTATATTTTCTCTCCATCCACTATCTTTCTTCCAAATGTTTTATTTTCTTCATCTAAAAACATATATATCTTTTTACCTCAAACAAAACAGGTTTGTCTTCAAACCTAGTACTTCAGATATTTCATGAAAATGTACTACTTCACTTTAGTTTTATGTCAAATTTCTGTAAAGCAGAAGTCAGTATAAAAGTCAGTATATAATGTTTCCATTTTTTTCACACTTCATTTTTGTTCATGTTTATAGTCTGACATTTGCCAATACAATTCCATAGAGTCTAAGTCTCTGGCTCTTTCACCCAGTAGACAAGCAAGTGGAAGACTTTAATGATGATGGCAATGAAATAATTCTGCTGCTATAGGTTCAAGTATCACATGTGTCCCAAGGTTTTCAAAAGGTATAAATACATTCTTATAAAGGAGTGTATTTGTTATATTTCTTTTTTGAAAAGAAAACATGAATGAAGTCCTTAAAAATAAGTAAATAAAAATAATTTCTAAGAAAGGACTGTGCTGCAGTGAGCCTCAATTAAACATTTTTCTAGTAGAGGGACTTCTTCTGGAGGCAGTTCTTGGAGGTCCTTTGGTCCCAGTTTGTGGAGTACCCAGTTTGTGGTTCCATGGATCAAGAATTATATGGGAAGCTTCAGAAGTACAGAAAAGTGAAAGCTTCATTGAAAACAGTGTGGAAAAAACTGGGAATAGTATAAGGGAGGAAAAACTAAAATAACAGAGAAGAACAGAGCCTCTGAATGCACGTGGGGACCCCTGAAGAGCTAGGGAACCCACAAGTGTGGCTGGGTTAGGACTATAAATAGTGTCTGAGGCTAAATTGGCAGCTGCAGATTGAATGGCCCTGGCACCTTATCCACGAACACTGTGACTAGATCTTTCAAACCTAGTTGTCTCTTGCTGGTTAGTTGGTTCTGCTAAGTCCTTGGTTGGCCACTAGGTTGGTAGCAGCAGGGAATTCCCTGCTCAATCCCCATAGGGATACCATATCTACTTATTTTTATTTGTTTTCTGTCAAAGAAGAGTTGAGGGCCATTAGAAAATAAAGATGGTCACTTTAACTAGAAGCTTTGCTCAGGTGGTTTCTTTCCCTCACTCTGCCAGGCAGGCCTAACTCTGTATAACTGACTGTGGCTCCCTAGATCCTTTTCCTCCCAGTTCCCCTTTCAGTAAGGGAACTGAACTTGACCTTCCACTGTAAACATGTCTTAAAACTATGAAAATTGTGTAGACCACTGTGTTTCAACATTGAACAAGAGGGATTGTAGAAATGTGATCCATAATATAAAGGAAATAAATGAGGTAAGGGTTGTGACTACTGGATGGCATTCTAGGGGAAGTTTTTGGACTACGGAGAAGGGAAGGAAGACAAGAGGGCAAGGTGTTCTCATTGACTCGAGAAGACATGTCTGAGAATTCATTTAGGGAGGCTGAGGTAGCCATAATTGATTGGGAAGACTAGTACAGAGAAAGGAGCTACAAAAAGAGAGCCAGAAATCTGGAGAAGATCTCCACCAGTCTATTGCTGAATAATGTTAGTTGTTGTTAGGTGCTGTCAAGTCAGTATCCGACTCATAGCGACCCTCATAGGGTTTTCAATGGCTGACTGTTTCAGGATTGCCTTGGGAGTGGATTGCCAGGCCCTTCTCCCATTTTTGCTGTGCTGGGAATTGAACTCAGGACCTCAGCGCTCTACCAACTGAGCTAAATCCCAGCCCATTGCTGAATAATTGTTATTGTTGTTGTTGTTGTTGTTAAGTGCCATCAAGTCGGTATCCGACTCATAGCGACACTCTGTAAAACAGGGGAAACACTATTGTCAGTACTTCTCTGCTGTTCATAGCGTTTTCAATGGCAGATTGATTTTTGGGAGGGGTTGCCAGGTCCTTCTCCCAAGCCTACAGCTTCTGGTGTTCCCAGGCGGTCTCCCGTCCAGGTACTAACCAGGCCTGACCCTGCTTAGCTTCCGAGATCTGACGGGATCGGATGCCCCACTCCCAAGGCAATCCCAAAGCACTCAGCCATTGAAAACCCTATGAAGGTTGGTATGAGTCGGATACCAACTTGACACCTTGCTGAATAATAGTCTATACATATTTATGATAAAAGATGCCAGGGAAAGAAATACCAGAGAGAAATAAAAAATGAAATTCTTGGAACTCACACAGGCAATGTGATAGTTAAGGTCTCATCAGCCAGGTCAGAGAGTCTACTGCATAGCCAAAGTCTTTGGTTAGAGACCCCAGAAGAGTCACAACTGAAGAAAGGCCAAGTCCTCACAATCACTCACAACATACCCTATGACTTTCTTGAAAAATTTCTCATCAGCCTTCTGTTTTCCCCTCACACAGGTCCCTGAACTTAAGAACTTAAGAAATATTAAGTTGCAGAAGAGTCTCTTTTACTCAAGCATTTTGGAAGTTGGCTATCAGAGAGAAGAGTATTTCCTGCTGATTCACCCTAGTCAGATCTGCTAATCACACTTGCTTGCCTCAATCTGAAAGTTCCTGCTGTCCCTGCGATGCATTGCAGGGGGTTGTAGGTGCATTCTTGACTTACCATGAATTGCTGAGTGTGATTTTGCTTGGATAGAAGTCTTTTACAACGCAATCAAGTTAAGGATATTAAGAAGAGATCATCCTTGATTGTCCAGGTGGGCTATAAATCCAACAAGTGTCCTTTCAAGGGATAGAATACAAAGAGAAGGAGACGGCTATAAAGGTAGAGGCAGACATTGGATAGATGCGGATGCAAGCTAAGGAAACCCTGCAGCCCTCAGAAGCTTAATGAGAAAGAATGATCTTCCCCAGAGCCCTGAGATGGAGCATAGCTGTGCTGGATTTCAGACTCAAGGCCTTCAGAGCTGTGAGACTTTCTGGTATCATCAATAGCCAAGTTTGTGACCAGTTTTTGTGGCATCCTTAGGAAACTACTACAGTACTCTCTATAAAAGCAAAGACTTATTTTGTGATGCTTACAGAACTCTGAAGTTGGAAGGTCTCCCTATTATATTAGCAATTTTGAATATAGTCTTTCCTTGCTGTTTCTTAATTGACAGCATTGTTATTGTCATTAGGTGCAATTGTGCCATTTGATAGTAATATGGCTAAACAAACCTTAAAGTACAGCCCACTTTAGACCCATCATCACAAACTTTAAATAAATAAATAAATAAATAAACAAATAAATAAATATCTAGCGTTGTGTCGTTGGGTGTCATTGAGTTGGGTCCAACTCATAGTGGCCATTATAGGGTTTTTGATGGTTGACTGTTTCAAGATTGTTCTAGGAGTGGGCTGCCATGCCTTTTCCCAAATAAATCTGATCTATAGAGTAATTCATTGCCAGTTTTAATTCTAAACTCTTAAGCAAGACATTCCCCCAGAAGTCTATCAGCCTGTCATGCTGTAGGGGCTTCTGTGTTGCTGTGATGCTGAAAGATGTGGCTTTGATATTTTGGATATCAGCAGGGCCACCGATGGTAGACAAATTTCAGATGAGCTTCCAGACTAAGACAGAGTAGGGAGAAGGACTTGGCAGTCCACTTCCAAAACAAGTGCTATTGTTGATGTATTGTTGTTAAGCACTGTCCGAAACAATTAGCCAGTGAAAACCCTACAAATAGCAGAGGAGCACTGTCGAATATAGTACTGGAAATTGAGCCCTTCAGCATGCAAGACACTCAAAAGATAACTGGGGAAGAGTTGTCTCTTGAAAGTAGAGTCAACATTAATGTCAGGGATGGAGTAAAGTCCCTGGAACTTCCATTTGCTGATATGGCATGGCTGAAAATGAGAAGAAATGCAGGGGCTGGAACAATGGGCTCAAACATAGAATGATTATATGCAAGGAACAATGTTGGGTAGTGTTTTGTTCTGTGGTACATAGGGTGCCCATGAATTGGACTTGACTCGATAGCACCTAATACATAAACAAACAAGGCATTAAAATTCAAATACTGAACAATATATCTTTTATAATGTCAGACATGTGATTAAAAAAATCACAGAACATGTGAAAATGCAGGAAGACATGTCTCTTGTGACAGAGAATCAATCAATAAAACAGAACTAGAAATAAGAGGAGTGATGGAACTACCAGACAAGGGTTTCAAAATGCTATTACAAAGAACACTAAGGAGATAAAGAAAAATATGAACATAATGACAAAAAATGAATTTGTATAAGAAAAGAATACAATGGAAACTCTGGAGCTTAAAAATACATTAACGTAAATGAAAAATTCACAGAATGGTCTTAACAGCAGATCACATAGAAAAGAAAAAGTCAATAAATTTGAAGATATGGCATAGTATATGTACAAAGTAAAGAATAAGAAGGAAAAAGGCCAAACATGATGGGATCAGATCCACCAGTGCTATTGCTACAGGTTCTGGCAGATTAGAGTTCTTTATTGAGGGAAAATATCTTTCAAAATAAGAAAAGAATAAGATATTTTCTCAGATAAACAATAAAAGAATTTATCAACAGTAGATGTTAAGTTAGAAAATATGACAACACAATCTTGAATATACACAAAGAAATGAAGAATGTCTATTGTGATAAATAAAGAGGGAAATATAGAATACTCTCACTATTAAGGCCTGCAGCTGTAACACTGTGGCATCTGGTCCTGTCAGATCTCAGAAGCTAAGCAGGATCGGGCCTGGTTAGTACTTGGATGGGAGACTGCCTGGGAACACCAGATGCTATAAGCTTGGGAGAAGGACATAGCAATCCACTCCCCCCAAAAATCAGCCATTGAAAACCCTATGAATAGCAGAGAAGCACAAACAATAGTATTTTTCCTCCTGTACATAGGTTTGCTATGAGTTGAACATCAACTTGAGGCCACCTAATAACAACAATAACCATTATAAAATTTTCTTCAAAAGCTAATTTTCATATTTTATAAAGAATTTAAAAAAACGAGTTTGAAGCTTCCCAACACAAAGAAATGATAAATGGTTAAGGAGAGAGAAAGGCTCATGATCCTGATTTGATCACTACACATTGTATTTATTTACTAAATTATCACACTGATAACAGCTCCTAATAATAACAGCCTAATAAATATTTACAAATATTGCACAAATCAAAAAATAATAAAAATGAACCTGAATAAAATTACCCAAACTACTATGCAATGATAAACTTTAAAAACGTCTGTATATTGAAAAACATAAAACTAAATAATAGATGGTAGTCACACTTCTGGTCATATATTTAAAAAATTTAAATCAATATCTTAAAGAGATATTTGCTCTTCCATTTTCATTGCAGCACTACTCATAATAGTCAAGATATGGAAACAATTTAAGTATACATCAACAGGTGAATATGCAAAGATGATGGAAGGAAGGAAGGCAGGCAGGGAGGCAGAAAACAAGGAAGGAAGGAAGGCAGGATGGAAGGAAGGAAGGAAGGAGAGGAGAGGAGGAAGGGAGGGAAGGTGGAAGGGAGGGAAGGAAGGAAGGATTATCTTGTCACAAAGAAGAAAGAAATTCTGCCATTTGCAAACTACTTGGAAGAACCTGAAGGACATTATGCTAAGTGAAATGAGTGAGCCACAGAAAGAAATATGGAGTGATATCTCTTATATATGATATCTGAAATAGTTGGAATTAGAGAAAGAATAGAATGATGATTGCCATGGGCTGAATATAAGGGAGAGGAGTGGAAGATTTACGTCAAAGAGCACCAACTTTCAGTTTTAAAGTGAATAAATTTAGGAAGTCTAATATATGATATAGTAACTATAGTTAGTAACGGTATGTTGTATACTGGAAATTTGCTAATGGAGTAGATCCTAAGTGTTGTCACTTAGCCCCACAAAGGGTAACTATATATTATGATGGACAGGTTAAATGGTAGAGTGTAGGAATCATTCATAAAGGAATCACTGAATCAAAAGACAGTGATGGGATGGAGAGGCTGTGGAGAAATACGAATTCTTACATATGGATGAGAAGAATATAAACTTTGAAAGTATTCCTAGATATTTAGAAAAAAAATTCTAAACTACCCTGTAAAAGATTTGCTGTTATATAATAATCCAGTCCCAGAGTAGAAAATGCTACTGTGTGTATATTTGGAATATATATACTTAAAAAAAAAACTCCTTTAACTTGGTAACTAAAATGAAAGATCACAGAAAAGTATAATGTACACAACTTCCTATCATATGAAAAATTGATCAACTTCATTTATAATAGAGAATTGCAAATTAAAACTAAATAGCAGTTCTTACAAATCTGAGAGGGAACTGCCAACATTTAACCATATCAAGGTATGATTTTTCAAGTGCTGCAATACAATGCTATTAGAATGTACAACTTCTTCATACACTCTTATAGAAAGAGTAGAGGAAGCTGAAATTAAAATCAAGTACAATTATTCTTTGAGCAAAGAGTATCAGTTTGGAGGGGTATCCTTCAGATATTCCAATATGAGGTTTTGTGGTATTTTTTGTGTGTTTGTTTCTAACATATTCACGAGATAGTCACTGAACCTTTGACTATAATGATAAAAATCTATGAATAGCCTTTGTGCATCACTAAAAGTCCATCCACATAATGAAATACTATGCCATTGCACAAAGGATCTGACAAAGCTATTTTTATATTCATGAAACATTTGAATATTAGGTAAATATTCTAAGATATAAAATAATGTATACTGTGTTGTGCTTTTGTACAAGAAAAAAGAATACATTGCATGAATATATTTTATATATTCTGTTCAATCATTATTGTTTTAAAAAATAGAATTGGTTATATGTTGAAGACAGGGAGTGTGATAATTATCACTATGGGTTTGGAACAGATTTTTCAATTTATTCCTTTTTAAATCATTATAATTTTTGATGGGAGGATTGTTTTACACTATTAAACAAAGAAAATAAAGTATATTTTTTAATTGAAAATACTATTCTTTATACTGTTGTTGTTGTTAGGTGCCGTTGAGTTGGTATCTGACTCATAGCGACCCTCATAGGGTTTTCAATGGTTGCCTGTTTCAGGTTTGCCTTAGGAGTGGATTGACGAGTCCTTCTCCCATTTTTGTGGTGCTGGGTATTGAACACAGGACCTCAGAGACTGCAGCGCAGCGCTCTATCAACTGAGCTAAATCCCAGCCCCATACTCTTTATACTAGCATGTACTTTCTCCATCTAAGCATTAAAATTCTCCTTAGTTGATAAAAATATTCTGGTCAATGACAATTATTTTTACTATCTTATTTCACTATAAATGAAAATTCTATGTCTATTTCCCTATTTTATTAGCATTATTTCAGTTATCTTTATAATAAACTATTTCAAGTTATCTAGAAATCTCTGGAAAAAGAATTTGATATCAGTTTCTCCACTGTTAATTTATCCTCTTTTGGAACTCAGTAAAGTATGCATGTAATGTTTATTTAATTTAGGTCTTATGAATAAATTTCTTCTCTGAATTTTTGCCGATCATTCTTTAAATTTACTGAACTTTATAAGAGGCAGCCATTTCATGAATTTCCTATATGTTCTACAGACAGGAAATATCCATTATGCTCCTCCTTCACATTGTATTAAAATTGATGAAGAATATCCCTTTAGAATTTCAAATCCAGAAAAATGTAAATATTCTAAAAAACTTGTGTGTATCCTTTCATAAAACAATGACTCATGTAATCACAACTAGATTTATTGTCAACTCATTTTAAATAAATTAATCCTTGTTTTATAAATGTTATTATTTAAAAATCATTAATACATTTCGTCGTAACATTGCCACTTCTATTTATATTAAAATTCACTTCAAACAGATGTGACATGATTTAATATATTTGTTTTATTTCTTTCTTCCTTCCTTTCTTCCCTTCTTCCTTTCTTCCCCCTTCCTTCCTTTCTTTTCTTTTCTTTACTTTTCTCTTTTCTTTTCTTTTCTTTTCTTTCCTTTTCTCTTCTCCTGTTCCTAGGGGGTGAACCCAGGGCCTCATACATACTTTGCAAGTGGTCTTCCACTGAGTTGTACCCTAGCCCATTTTATACATTTTGAGTCAGGGTCCCCATAAATTATGCAGTCTGCCACGGGTCTTGAACTTTTGATTTTCCTGCCTCCTCCTCCAGAATTGCTGGGATTAAAGGCATGCACCACTGCATTCAGCTAGCATATTTATTAGTTTTTTATTGCTACCACAACCAATGACCATTCGTTGGGTCTTAGAACAACATAAATCTATCATTGCCTAGTTCTAAAAACTACGAGTCTGGGCTGGGTGAGCTGGTTTCTTTAGTCCAGATCACACAGGATGAAATCAGTGTCTGCTGGCTGTGTTGTTATCCAGAAGGTTGGTGAAAAATCTACTTCCAGGTCCTTCAATGTTGTCAGCAGAATCTAACTTCTTCACTGACTGACACTGATGGGCATATAGGCCTCTAGAGGCTAAGCCCCAATCCTCACCCATGGATCCCTAACTTTTCATAGCCAGCAGCAGTGGTGTGAACATTTACCACTCTTGACAGCCCTATGACTTCTATCACAAAATGGTTCATGTGATGTGTAGGAAGAAATTGGGAGGAAATTAGCAAAAACCCCAAACTGGGAAAACAGCTTTTGAAGATCTGGTTTGTAAGTTAGAAATCTAGGGAAATTAAAAGTAACTTGATTGGACATTTGTACAAAACCCTTCATAAATCCCCTGAAGCTGATAGGACAATTGGAAAATAAAAGACTCAAAGATAATTGGGTCAGGCCATTTAGGGCAAACTATAAAAGGAGCTGCAATGCAGTAGCTCTCTCCCTCTCTGTCCAACCACCTACAAGGAAAGAACTCTATGTCTCCATCTGACCACCCACGAAGAAAGGACTCTCCCTATGGATTTGACCAACAACACAGAAGCATCTCTCCTAATGACCACCTAGACCAGGACAACTAGATGGTGCTGTCAAGGAAAGATGGACTACAAGCAAGCTGAGGAAAGCCTCCTGGACCCAGCGCCAAGAGGCTGAACCGAGGACAGTCTCTGGTCCCAGCGCCAGAGGCAGAAGGGTCTTTACTGCCCTTGAGGCAGTATAAGAGCTATAGCACTTATAAGCTTTGCACTTTGGGTTCCCCTTGGCCCTTGTCAGGGCAGAGAGACAATAAAGACCTGCACAGTCCCCTAAGGTAAGGCATCCTGAGGCTTTTCCTTTCTCCCCTCTCACGACATTCCTGAGGGCAGCAGGAGTCCTCAACCCTCACCTAAGGGTCCCGGGTGTGTTTAGTTATCTGTGTGCATGGCCACACCTCCCATCTGAATATCTGGTCTGGACTGGAGAGGAGTGTGCCCCACAGTGGTGAAGTCAAGTACACTCATCTAATCCAGAATAATCTTCTATGTAAGGGACTATAACCTAAATAACACCTGCAAAGTCCCTTTTGCTCTTTCACATCTTCACAGTATGGTTGGGGAGGAGAGGGTCATCACTTGGTTTACAACAATTAACAACTAACTAAAATGATGATTATTTTGTATACTTTGTACCTTTCCCCTGTAAACCCCTGAGTTATAATTATAGTGGATAAAAACTCACATAGAATGCATCATTAGTGCGTTTCCATACATAAGAAATATAGATGAAAAACAAAAATATTTTTGCCAAAAATTGGAAATGTTAAATAAGGGGATACTCTTTTGAAAATAACACACTTGGATTGAGGACAGAAAAATCAAACTCTCTCTCTCTATTATTTGTTCTGATTTTATATTCCAGATTCTAGAATGTATTTTAAAAAGCTGCCCTATTTGTCAATATGTCATGAAATATATTTCAGCTTCGAGCCTCATGCTCCTGGGCAAATCACAACACATATTCAGCTGAAAAGGCTAAAACTTTAAGCAGTGCAATTAATATCTTCCATTTTTGCCATCGGCATGGAAAGCAGTTCCTTGGATTCTGCATCACTAATTGTGTTTAATAGCTTACATCTGGTTTGTACAAGTTCAGCACATTGGGACATGTTTATGTGTCCCAATCACTGAGCACTGAATGGACCCATTCTGACCTGAACTTCTGAGTAGCTGCCACATTCTAATCTTCCCACGCAATAGAATATTCATGAATGGATGAAATCTGGCTTCGGGATATCATCTATAGACATTCTTTTCACCAAATGCAGCTTTATTATTACTGGCAGTCTTGAAAAAGAAGATAGTAATGCCATAAAAACAAAAAAACTTCCCCTTGAGTCAGTCAATTGAAATTTTACTTAAAATATGAGATACAATCCATTCTTATTCTGATTCACTTAATTTTGTCTTCACACTAGCAAAACTCAAGGATCTTGCATGTACTCATTTTAATAGATGCTTTAAAAACTTTCATCCAAGCATACAGTATGGAATATATAAAAAAATATACAGTGATATGATCCTCAGTTCTACCAAATTCCTCCTTCCAATTCAGAAAAAATGTCCTTGCATTTCCCTTAAGGAGGGTCCCAGGCCAGTTCATCATGGTTGGGTTCCTGGATAACAATCTTCCCCTCATTAATAGGTGATGGGCTAAGGCTTTGAGTCCCAGTGGCACCCAGACTCATGGCAATTTTGTGCACACAATAAAACTTTGCTACTATAGACACAGGGCTGGGATTTAGTTCCACTGGCGCCACTCTGCAGTCTGTGAGGTCCCAAGTTGGATTCCCAGCACCACAAAAATAGAAGGACGTGGCAATCCACTCCCAATGAAACCCCAAAACAATCAGCCATTGAAACCCTATAAGGGTCTCTATGAATTGGACACAACTCCACAGCACCTAAAAACAACAAATATAGACACAAGCTGTCAAACAATGATCAGGCACCACCTTTCCTAAAAGTAAAGTACATGGATTTCTTCCTGCATTTTTCTCCTCCACACATGTGTACATAGGGACATGGGTTCTGTCTCCTCAGGGCATTTTTGCTTTGGGCCCCTGAGTTCTGATCTTCCTGCTTCCCTAGCACTTTTGTTCATGAAGTAAAAGGAGGGCTCTAAGTACTAGAGCCTTAAACAAAGCATGTATACTTTTCTATTTAACAATATTTTTAAGTATGGAGAGATCTCTAGGTTTTAATTTCTTTGGAAAATGGAGGAGAAAATGCACTTAAAGCTCTTATTTGTGAACTCCCTATTACTATTATGAAAATATATGATATTTAAACACCCAAGCAGTAGATCAAAAAGGAATTCAGCCACCAAAATTTTAACCAAAAATAGAAATTTTATATAGCATTTAATATTCAATATTTTAAAAACACACATAGATTAGTTATTTTTCTCATCACTTTGTCAAAAATTCCTGCCAGAACAACTTTAAAAGAGCAAAGATTTATTTTAGCTTGTGCTTTCAGAAATGTCAGCCTGTGGTCCTTGGCTGCACCCATGGTGAGGCAGAATTTCATTATGGTGAAGGCCCACAAGGAAGAGGGAGTTCACTGCATGGTAGACAAGAAACAGAGACGGGTAGAGGCAAGATACAGCTCTGGAGGACATGCCCCAGTGACCTCCTTCCTCTAGCTAGGGCCACCCCCTAAAGTTACCATGACCTCTCCAGACAGTGCCACCAGCTGGGGACCAAGAATGCCACACATAAACCAGGGGGCGGGGGGGGGGACATTTTGTATTTAAATCACAATTCATAAAACATAGTACTTAATCATTGTAAAGAATGAGAATCTTTTTTAATATCCTAGTATTTATCTTGCCTGCAGCCGTAGCCCTGTGGAATCCGATCCCGTCAGATCTCGGAAGCTAAGCAGGGCCGGGCCTGGTTAGTACCTGGATGGGAGACCGCCTGGAACACCAGGTGCTGCAGGCTTGGGAGAAGGACCTGGCAACCCCCTCCCAAAAATCAATCTGCCATTGAAAACCCTATGAATAGCAGAGAAGCACTGACAATAGTGTTTCCCCTGTTGTACAGAGGGTCGCTATGAGTCGGATACCGACTCGACGGCACCTAACAACAACAACAAGTATTTATCTTAGGGGTGTGTGTATGTGTGGGTGTGTGTTCAAATAAAAAAATTCTCAACTTCATATAGTAGTTGGCAACATAATATTTCATTGCCTAGGGCTCCTAAACTTATCTCTATGTGTGTCTGATATGTATATATGTATTTATATAGATTTTTAAAATAGATTTTCCTCCAAGGTAAGATAAAAAGCAACAATGATAATAATTAAAATAAAACCTAATGTTTATTTAACATTATGTACCTGCACAAATAGAAACAGCTCATGGGGCTTTTGCTTTAACACAACTCAGTAACATAGATATTATCCACATCCTCATTTTACCTCTGAAGAAAACTGAAATGCAGAGTTTATGACACTGGCGCATGTAATATTTAAGAGAGATGTGTTCAATCTATGCTGGTGTCATGACTGAAAGAAAGACCAATAGCTTAAAGCATGTTCAGAAACAGTTTTGGAGGAGATGGAAAATGAACAGATACTGAAGAATATATGAGTAGTGCTTGACAACCAAAGACTACAGTTTGCAGGCTTTCAAAGGAAAGGAACAATATCTGCTCCATATGGAGCCAGGGGACAACTCTGAAACAAAGCATGAGGGAGATTGCTAATACCATGAAACTGAGGCAGGAATACTATGCAAGCAATGTCTGTCAGAAATGACAGTTCTTGCTTTTGGTCACTGGTGGATGGAAATTTGCAAAAGGAGCCCAAAAGGCTAGAATAGCACTTCTACTGGAGAAGGAAGAAGGTGGCCCCTACTCTGACAGTCAGGCCAGACACCAAAATGCAAAGAGGCCAGGCAAAGAGGCTGTCGATAATTTGAAACCAGCCAGTGAGAGTAACAGTATGTCCTGGGAAAGGTTGAAGAGTGGACAATACATCTACAGGGGCGTGGGAAGGAATCAAGTTTGAACTGCACAGGTTAAACAATGCTTCCATCTTTCTTACCTCCATACTGTTCGTACTCTTCCTTCCTGTTCTTCATTGGTGTTTAAATCTATGGAAAAGTATATTTTCAAGTCTCAGTTGTCCCAATAGAAAAAGAAATTTATGTACCACTGAAAAGAGAGTTTTCAAAGAGAGTGGGCAGGCACTTGGGCATTAATGTGATTAAGGCAGCAATAATGCAGGAAAAAAGACCAAGGGGAAATGAAACGCATGGTAACCAAACAGAGCTGATTCTGGGGTGAAAGTTATGCTTTCTTTTCAATCAAGAGCTAATCTATTAAGAAAGATGAATTGTCTTATATAAGTCTACAATTAGTTGTTTACTTATGTTGTATACATTGTTCCCAACAAAATTTATAATTATCTAAAATTTTGAATACATGATATCCATGAAAATATGTAATTCCTGTTTGGTAATCAACTCACAGCCTCAGTTGAATGATGAGGTATATTATTGCTTTATTTTTCCAAAAAATTGTTAAAAATAAATTCTTGAGCTAGGCATGGTGGTGCTCACCTGCAATCCCAACACTAAGGGGGCAGAAGCAGGAACATCACAAGTTCCATGCCAGCCGGGACTACAAAGTGATATTAATTCAAAAGAGAAAGAAAGAAAGAAAGAAAGAAAGAAAGAAAGAAAGAAAGAAAGAAAGAAGAAAGGAAGGAAGGAAGGAAGGAAGGAAGGAGGGAGGGAGGGAGGGAGGGAAGGAAGGAAGGAGGGAAGGAAGAGGGGAGGGAGGGAAAAAGTATTTAATAAATTTCAGCTAAAGAAAAATCTATATATTCTGAATTCTAATCTGTATCCTTTCAAGAATGCTAGAGCACTACAGAATCAGATGTGGATTAGAATCACATGTGGATTCGATTTACATAAGAGAGCTCAATTAACCACAATCTAATCCTCATGCTGTTCTAATCCATATCTTATTTTGTAGCCTTTTAAAACTCTGAAAAGAATATGGATTACAATTAAGAATATTGCACGGTGGTGCATGCCTGTAATCCCAGCAGCTTGGGAGGCAGAGGCAGGAGGATCGCAAGTTTGAGACCAGAGGCAGCCTGTGTAATTTAGCAGGACCCTGTCTCAAAAAAACTAAAAAAAAAAAAAAAAAAAAAAAAAGGGCTGGGAGTGCAGCTCGATGTTACAGCATTTGCAAAGTATGCAAGTGCAAGGCTTTGGGTTCAACCCCCAGTACTGAAAAAAAAAGAAAGAATTAAAAATATATATAGATGTACAAGAGCATTCAATGAAAAATGAAATATTTTGATAGTAATATAGAAAATGATATAGATCATGAAATATAAGAATTAAAACTACACAAAATATTGATATTTCTGTATTCTCATAGGTTTCTCATACATAAGTATCTAAAAAAGAGTAATCTGTGACTTACATTCTTAACTTTCATACTTTTTTGTGTTTGTAGATGTCTATGTGTATTTCCCAAGCACTTATAACTACCCTAGTTATGCTCTAATATTTACATGTCTATCTACTCCTAAAAAGACTATGAGCTCATTAGAGAGAGGATACCGTTCTTACTAATTTTTATTTCCTTAGCATAGTATATAATAGGTGCTACATAAGAACTTATCTAATTTACTTTGAACTAATTTGTCATCACTCATAAACTTAATGCTTTAATAATTCAAAGCTTTAGGAGTAGATAAAAAATAATAAAGTGATTCCAAATCTATTTCTAAAGGATCATTTAAAAGAATATCTTCAGGTACTTTGTGAACAGATTTAAATTATTTAATTGAAAATTAAAACAATTCCTGTACATATTATTAAATTAGTCCTCCCTGTCCTGCCAATAAATTGAGGTTAATATGAGTTACTGTACCATTTATATAGATGGCTTGGATTTATGTAATTCGAATATTTTGCATAGTATAAAATTTAGGTTTTAATCTTTCCAAATCATTTTGGGCCCCCAAAACTATCATAAGCCTAGTCACTGAATTAAATTAATCTCTCTCAAACAGACGAACAAATACGTAGCCGAGTTTCCAGAGTTCTTGAATGGCCAAAAAGATGGGTGATTGCTCTTTCCCAGATCTCCTGGACTCCAGCCCTACTTTTGTGGATGGAAATTTTTTAACAAGCTCCAGGGAAAATCAAACTGCTTGCTGGCCATTGCCTCAAAGATTTGAAGCCATTGGTTT
This sequence comes from Pedetes capensis, assembly GCA_007922755.1. NCBI lineage: Eukaryota > Metazoa > Chordata > Mammalia > Rodentia > Pedetidae > Pedetes > Pedetes capensis. The sequence goes on along the minus strand of VMDO01001354.1, from coordinate 153,127 downwards.
GCTCCAAAGAATGTTCTTCCTAAGGGAAATTGGGAAACAGATGAAAGACCTTGTTACAAAATGATAAGCTCTCCATCCAAATCAAATAGGGCTAGGTCCAATGCCAAATCAAGGAGAACTTACTTTCATCATCCCACTGAAGGGATGCCATAGCTCGGTGTTTCCAGATCCTGCTTCCATGAAACATGTTCCTGTTGCTTTTATCAAGGCTGTTCCTACAATTTGGAGGATGGAGGAAGTCTCTCATGGCATCTATTACTTTTTAACTTTTTTCTTCTTGAAAATGTATATGATTTAGACTCTTGAAACTCAGAGGACTTCAGAAGACAGAAGCATACCTTTGAACTTGAAGAATTGAGAGCACTACTTACTTTCTATTGGAAAACAGTTTTCTCTGGAGATACAGGGAGAAGTTAACTCAGAATGATTTCATCTTTTAGCTTTTCCTTAACTAAGACCTCTGGAACACAATGCATGTTAGAATATCTAAATTAGGTGCAGGATCCTAGAATAAGCTACCTTCCCTAAAAAATTCCATTCCATACCCAGACCTGGCTCCAAAATACATACAGGGATTCCTGAGGCATATTCTCATATTCCTTGGACTATACACCAATTCCAATTGATATTTCTCCCAATAAGTATGCCTTGATAAGATTTCCCATCATGGTTTTCACTCACTCTTAATAATTATAGCTGCTGCTGTTTGGTGCTGACTCATAGTGTCCCTACGTACAACTGAACAAAGCACTCCCTCACGCTGTTCCAGGCTCATGATCAATTTTATGTTTAAACCCATTTTTGCAGACATTGTGTCAATCCATCCAGTTGAGGATTTTCCTTTTGTTGTTGTTGTTGTTGTTGTTGTTGTTGTTGTTGTTGACCTGCCACTCTCCCAAACATGATGTCCTTCTCAGGGATTAGTCCCTCCTGACAACATATCCAAAATACATAACATACAGCCTAGCCATCCTTGCTTCCAAGTAGCACTCTGCTTTCACTTTGTCTAGGACAGATGTGTTAGTTCTTTTGGCAGTTCATGGTATCTTCAATATTCATCTCCAGCACTATAATTCAAAACCATCAATTCTTCTTCTGTCTCCCTTATTTAATGTCCAGCTTTCACAAGCATGGTAAAAAAAATCCCCTATTTGAAGTCCTATGGGTGTTACAAGTGTATCTGAAGCTTTTCTGATTATGAAAACGGAATACAGGCTGTATACTGTATACTATCCCTGCACAGCCTGAGGCTATATAGGGCAATCAAAAATGTATGATTTATACAGCAAAATATTTGGATATTCACCCAAGTCAAGAAAATAAAATTTATAGTCTCATATTTCTTCATGTCAGCTCTTGCTTACAAACAAGTTTATGCAGAACTTGTAGAAAATTTTATTTTTCAAAAAATTTTGCAGTGTTTATGAGGGGTTAGCATTGTAAATAATGGATGATGGAATCACATTTTCACCTTCAATTCACTGTAATGATGTTCCCCCATACAAATAGATTATTTTATTTATGGAAAAATCACATTATGGGATTTTTAATGGGAACATAATACATATGCCACATTGATACTAAAATACATATAAACTATCTGGCACAGTGTTTTGTTAATCAATTTCTTAGATGTTTAGGTGAATGGGAATTATTAGTATAATGAAAACCTCTATAGAAAGAAGTGCAGCTTCCATAAAATCAAAATGAACATTTTGCTTTATGAACACAATTAAATACTTCCTTTGATTAACAAATAAATTAGTACTATGAGCCAAGCCCACTCACTAAGTCACAAAAGGGGAAATGAAATGGTGATGTCCATCCATGATGCATTTAAACATAAACACAGAATCCAGATTTATCTTTGTTCAGCTCTTAAAGTCAACTGTTGTTAGAGAGGTGGTGGCATTTCCTTCAAGATCCAATTTCTGGAGCATTACTAAGCCTTGATAATGTATTCATCTTCAAGGAGAAACAAAAAAGTAGTATCATGGCTTACTGACAGTCTAGATTATTCTTGCTCTGTGTTCCTTGTAAATATCTGATTGTATTTCCAAACACTCATTTATCTTGTCCTATTTTTCTCCTATCAGTAGCAGCTATCTTAAAGTTCTTTTAATATTTTTGTAAAACTTAAATCTTCTGAAATGAAATAAAGATAGTCCTAAAATATGAGTACATAAGCTATACAGATTTTATCTGACAAGTTAAATATTTTAACAAAAGCATGTGAATGTGTTAATTATATTCAAGATGATTTAATGTAATCAATGTTGAATACAAGAATATGCAAAGTGACATTATTTTGTATATATACTCATAAGTTATACTCTTTTTAGATCATCATTAATATCACTTTTGTTTGAGTATAGTCATGGCACCATGTTGTTTATTGTTGTTAGGTGCCTTTGAATCAGATCCCAATCATAGCAACCATATGTACAACAGAAGGAAACATTACCCAACACTGTGCCATCCCTGGCACTATGTCAGTGCTTGTCTGCTATTCATAGGGTTTTTGATGGCTGACTGTTTCTGTAGTGAGCTGCCAGACCCTTCTCCCAAGCCAACAGCACCCGGTATTCCCAGGTGGTCTCCCATCCAAGGACTAACCAGGCCAGATCATGCTTAGCTTCCGAGATCAGACAGGATCGGATGCCAAGGTGGTGGTACCATCACATCACTTAATTCAGAAAGAAAATAAGAAAACGTTATCTGATCTTTTGGAGAGAAAAATACTGAAATTGGACATGTGTGTTTTTGTGTTCAGGCCTGTGTGTGTTTATGTTCTTCATAAGCAAAATAAGCAAACTTATCTTTTAATTTTAATGAAGCTCTATTTAAGAGAACTTTACACAAAAAAAGGTACTGTTTTGTCATATTTACTCTTTGCTCCAGTGGACATATTTTTATATTTTCATATGTGAAGCAGCATATAATGTCAGCTAAGTAGAATGCAAAACTGATGAGACTCTAATCATGGAGTGTTAGACACAGAAAGAATTCAAGAGAGATTCTAATGAAATTTGACCAACAAATAATTCAGCATTTCTCAAGAAGAAGGTTGTAAAGACCCTGCTTGGAACATTTAATTAAGAAAAAATTCATAATACATCATTTCCTGGTTTGTATCTCCAATTGAAACATGACTTCCTAAAGATATATCCACTGTAATTTTTTTTTTTTTTTTTTTTTTTTTGGTCCTGTGGGTTGAACCCAGGGCCTCACGCTTGCATGCTCTGCAAGTGCTGCACCACTGAGCTGCACTCTCAGCCCATTTTTTTACTTTTTGAGTTTTTGAGACAGGGTCTCGGTAAATTACGCAGACTGCCTCTGGTCTTGAACTTGCGATCCTCCCACCTCTGCCTCCTGAGCCGCTGGGATTATAGGTGTGCGCCACCACGCCCGGCCTCACTGTAAAATTGTAATGTTAATACACCGAACTAATCTCAATCCATTTGATATATTGTTTTAAAATGCCAAGTATCCCCTTAGACTATGTCTTTCTTCTTCCTATTCTTCAATCTCTTGCTACATCGTCCCTTGTTTTGAATGTGAGATGTTTATGATCAACTCTTCTCACAGTGACAAACTCAGCACAGGAAGTACAGAATATTTTCAGCTAAAAACTCAAACCAAGGAGTTACATTGATCTTTAGTCAGTTTTAACAAAATGCTCTTTAAATAATTCAGTTTTGACAACACTAATCTGTTCCAAAAACCTGTGTTTGTAGAATGCCATATTACATGTGTATCTAGATATATGAGTTAATGTTTACCACTAATATGTTATTGTATTTGTTTAAAACTATTTTAATTTTACTTTTATTATTTTAACTCTCTCTTCTAATTTTATCAGTAAGTTTAATATGACTTTTCTAACTTCATCCAAGTTCCTGCAAGTGTGAGAAAACCTTACCAAAACAAGTCAAATACTGACAGCAGCAGGCTAGAGATCTGTTCTCAGAAATAATTTAGTCTAAATCCTCTTGATTTATTTGCATATAAACTTAGATTCAGAAGAACTACATAAGTTATTTTAACAGTTTAGGAGTGGATTAATAGAATTAACATAAGGACCTATTAGTTCATATTCTTCATCATATTTTCCTGTTTTATGTTGTGATTTTCTCTACATTATAGTCTGATGAATAATGAATTTTTGAGTTCTACTATCCTGAAACAAGCAGCCATTGAAAATCTGTGAGGGTCACTATGAGTTGGACTTGACTTGATGGCACCTAAAACAACAACTTATCAGCCATTGAAAACCTTATGATAGCAGAGATGCACTAACAATACTCTTCCACTTATTTATGTAGAGTCCATATGAGTCAGACACCAAATAGAGGGCACCTAACAAAAACAACAACAACAACCTAAGAATGGTATGCACATTAGATGACAAACTTGACTAAGTTCATTGCTTTGTCTGCAAGGATTTTACAATTTTGTGAGGTTGGAGTAAGTGTGAGATATTAAATGTATACATTAACTAGAATGGAAGTAAGTAATACATTTCTAATTCTGATTGCACTAAGAGAAGACTAGAGAGTGCACAAGGACACTGTGGGCCTGCTGCATGATGGGTTTTCATAATTCATCTACTAATGTTTGATTTTGGGGAGAAGGACCTGGCAACCCACTCTCCTCAAAAATCAGTCTGTCATTGAAAACCCTATGAACAGCTGACAATCACTGACAATAGTGTTTTACCTGTTGTACTCAGGGTCGCTATGAGTCGCATACGGACTCGACAGCACCTAACAACAACAACAACGTTTGATTTAGTAAAATATTAGTCGCCATGTCACTCCTATTCACTATTATGTACAAAGCAAGTTACATAGTATCTAGGACAGAGTAGACATTACACTACCTTGTGCCAGATCAAATGTTATGTATTTAAATTATCTGGCATTATGATAATGACTGGAAGATAAATAATAGAGCTTTTATCAATGAAGAAACAAAAACACCAAGATAAAACATTTTCTTCTTTTTTGGCAAAATAAGTATAGTGATATCTACTTTTAGTTAGCCTGCAGTCATACCACTGTGGCATCTGATCTCATCAGATCTCAGAAGCTAAGCAGGGTGGGGCCTGGTTAGTATTTGGATGGGAGATCACCTGGTAACACCAGGTGCTGTAGCCTTAGCAGAAGGACCCAGCAGCCCACTTGCAAAAAAACAACATGCCATTGAAAACCCTATGAATAGCAGAGAAGCATTAACAATCCTGTTTCACCTGTTGTACACAGGGTCGCTGTGAGTTGGGCACTGACTCAATGGCACCTAACAACTTTTAGTTAAGGATATTTTCCCCCTTAAGTTGTCTCTTGTATTTCTCACTAGGCTCCAGAAATTAATATTATCAAGTAAGTAAAATAAATAAAGAAAAAAATACCCATATGTCTCACTTAAGCCAGTAAGCTAAATACTGAGTGTCAGTGTGAGGGAGGAGGGCACTTACGTACAAGGATCATGTTTCTCTATGGAGTTTCCTAATGCTGTATCATGTATAACTCCACTCTGTAGGGCCAAAACCTTCTACAAGATCCCTAAGTACAAGTATTTCATAGAGAATGTGAACTGGAATCCTCCCCCAATGGGAAGCCCACCCCAGTTAGCACACACTGTGGGAAAATCAGAGAACATGGAGGTGCTGGTACTGGTTTTGAATCTCCCTAAATTCTGCTATATGAACACATTGCTAAACCATGTGTCGTTGGACAAGTTTATAATTCCAGTGACTTGAGAGGACAAGACAGGAGGACCATGAGTTCAAGAGGCAGCCAGTGCAACTTAGTAAGCTCCTGTCCCTCAAAATAAAAACTAAGAAAGGGACTGGAGGTGCAGTTCAATAATACAGCACTTGCCTAGCATGTGCAAACCCTGAGTTCAAACCCCTAGTACTACGAAAAACAAAAAACAAAAAAATAGTTGTGTATATAAGTTGACATAAGGATAGAAAATATAGAGAGGAATGGTAGAAACATAGATGGCAGCTATAGATAGGTGGATAGATAAACAAATACAGATATTCTCCAGTTCTGTCCATTTTACATCTTAAGCAAACAAACACAAGCTCATAAAGAGAAATACCAAATGTTCTCACTCATATGTGGGACCTGAATCTTACTTAAAGGAATGAAAAATCCTATATGTAAATGTATATATGGAAATGCACAATTAAAATTAGTAAAGAAGGGACAATATAAAGTGTAGAAAGGAGGAGGAAGGAACTAGCAGAGGGAAGTGAAGATTGCAGAGGGTAGGATGGGGAGGAGGATCAATGTGGAGGGATGAAGGGGGAGAGGGTAATCTCAATGTAAACAGCATAGCCTCATGAGTACATTGGAAAAACAGGGGAACATAACCCAAGTATGCAGTTGAGTTTTACTACATATTAGCCATAATGTTTCATCAACCTTGTGGGTTGATGACAGTGTTGCCAAGAGTGATGTAATGGATGCATAATGGAAAAAGCCAATACTGTATTACTTTGTACTCCACCACCATTTACTAATAAAGGAAGATAAAATACAGATAGATTTATAGATAACCAATTACAGATAAGGGTCAGCATCCATATGTACCTTATCTGGTTCTGATTGCTGACAAGACATAGAAGCACGGACACTGACATCAATAGACACAACAAGTACCTAGACTTTGATTGCTAAATTTTATTCTTTAATAGAAAAAACAAAGATGCCTGGGAAAATATCTGATGCTGGGGCAGGGAAAACAGATAATCTTTGGACTTCTTATAGTATTAGAATATTTTTTAATACTCAAAAAATAGAAATAGAAAATAGGGGCATTCCAAATAGATAGGAGCCAGAATTAAAGAGTTCCTGATGCCAAAGCAGGAACAATTTTTTCAACAAAATAAATAAGATAATCAAAGATTATAATCCAAGTTATAAATATCCCTAATTGCACAGTAATATAAGTAATGACTAATAAATAAGCGGAGACATAGCTTTCAGACAGGAGAATTCTAAATAATGCTTAGCTCCTTGCTCTTCTCGCCTCTTGCACAGAAACTAGACTTAGTGACTTACTTCTAAATAACAGCGTATGTAAAGGGGAAAAACAATAACTCTACAATGGAGAAACTTGGCAGAAATGGCCTTATTCAAATGGTGAAAAGTGGCAGCAGTAGTTAAGCCATATGGATATCAGGGACCCACTGTTACAATGCAAAAGGAAAAACATTTCACCTCTGTGATGTTATTTCCAATAAGTCATAGCCCTTATGTAATTCTGATTAAGAAAAAGTAATTTGGGGAGAGTCTACAGGATAACTGGCTGATATTCCTTAAGATTATAAAATCAAAGAATAATGTGTAAAGGGTCACAGATCAGAGGACATTGGGGAGCCAGAGAAATTAAATGCAATGTGTACTCTGGACTGGATTTTGAAACAGAATGAGAATATTAATAGATAAAAGCTAAATATTGTCGAGCAACACTTAGTATGCCAAAGTGAATTTCTTAATTTTGATTGATGTATCTGGGTAAGATGTCAACAACAGGGAAATTGCATGAGTGACCCTGACAATCTCTACACTATCACGGCAACCTTCCTATAAATCCAGAATTATTCCAAAGTAAACTGTTCATTTAAAAAGAACAAAAATTATTGTTATTCTACAGTGAATTCTAAATGTTTATGAATCAAAAGTATCTATTCTCATTAAACAAAAGATGATCCAGTTGACGAAAGATGTTCGAAAAGGGTATTACAGATGAAGGATTTGAATTCATTTTAGAGACATTAACAAGTAAAAAATAAATCCTAAAAGTGATGAGTAAACAAGACGCAGAGTAGGAAAAAACTTCTACCTATGCTTTCAGAGAAATACAAATAGGAAAAAGAAAAATAGGTACCAGGAAATTTTAATGAACAGAGCAAAGAAACTGAAAATTCAATAAAAATATCATGAAATGATTTAAGCAGTGATCCAGGTGTGCTAGTTATTGCTCTATTGCTTCTTGGCTCTAAACTAACATTCTTTGCCTTGCTGTATGATTACTGAGCCATAATCATGCAGATTGTTTTTCTCCTGTGCAAGATGGCCTCCACTGGCACTGCCATTAGCAGGTGCTGCAGGGACTCTGTAAGGATGCAAGAGGAAGAGGGACCCCTTGTGTTTGCTTTTTCTGTTTTTCAGCAATGGTGTTAGGGTGTGGGGTTCTGGCATGGTTTCCCACAGTTCAGTCACTGATGTCCTGGCAACCAGTTTCCTCAGAACATTCACAGGGACTGACATCTCATGGCTCAAGTTTGACCAGTTTCTTGGTCCACAAAGTAATAGGAAATGCATTCATGTGGCAACCAATTGGACTCTGTCTTAGATATGTGAATCTCAGCATTGAGGGGCCCTTTCCTCTGAATTTCTAAATTATTAACTTACCCTCTATCCCTACAGTTGGCAGCCAACTTCTGCCAGATTCTACCTCTTTATACCTTCAGGGGCTCTGCCTCCCTACACCTTTGTTGTGTTGTTGTTGTTGTTGTTGTTGCTGTTGCTGTTGTTAGGGACCCTCAAATCATATCCAACTCATAGTGACCCTAAGTAAATCAGAATAAAATACTACCCACACTTGCCATTCCCATAATCTTTTTATGCTTGGTCACAAAGTTGCAGCCACTATGTTTTCTTCTCATTTCGAGTCATGCTACACCAGGAAAAAGATGTCCCAAAGGTTTTACTCCATTTCCCTCATTAAAATAGACTCTCCTTTGAGAAGGTAACTCATTCCCAGTCATTTCTTGAATGCCTTCCAGTGTGAGGGTGCCATTTTCCTGCACTGTAGTTGACAGTGCTCCTCAGCTATTTATAGGGTTTTCAATGGCTAAGTGTTTTGGGAGTGGGCTGCTGGGGCTTTCTCTCTAGTCTACCTTGGTCTAAGAGCTGAGCTGAAATCTGTCCACTATGGGTGGCCCTGATGATATGTGAAATAGCAATAGCATAGGTTTCAGGTTCACACCAATAGGCAAGCCCTCACAGCATGTCAAGCTGACAGATATGTGAAGGTCCTACACATTAAGGGTCTCTTTACAGTTTTCTTTCGTTTAACCATTTTGTATCCTGTATGAGTTTTCTAGAGCTTCCGTAACAAAATACCACAGACTAAGGGGCTTAAACGATAGTAGTTAATTTTCTTACAGTTTTGTAGGTTAGAAGTCCAAGATCAATACAGTAGCATGTTTTCATTTGTTTTGTTTGTTTTACCTTTTGTTGTTGTTATTTTTGAGACCTCTCTCCTTGGCTAGATAATAGCTGCTCTCCCCGTGTCTTCATATAGTCTACTCTCTATGCATGCATGTGTCCTAATTTCCTCTTCTCATAAGGGCATTAGTTGTATTTGATTAGAGCATACTTTTGTGATATTTTAAATGAATTATCTTCGTAAAGGTGTGATCTTCAAATATCGTCACATTCTGTGGTTGAATCTCAAACATTAGAATTTGGGGGACAAAATTTAGTACATAACATGCTTATTGCCACAATTTATATTTTATGTTCCCTCTACATAGTAAAATTATGAGGTTTCTGTCTCCTAACTGGATTTTACGGATGCATGAAGTGATGCCGGTGTGGCCCCAGGAGACAAACCCAGAAAGAGAACATCTAGACTGGGTGATTGTCTTGGACTTCAGCATGATATTGACCTCCATAGAGTGAGAAATGGGAAAATCATTATGTACAGAATGTAGTGGTTTCACAATTATTCCATCTGAAAGTTTTTGATGGATTCCTTATTGAAGGAAGTGCTTGTGAGGACCAACAGGATGCTTTTCTTGACAGCTATGGCATCAATAACTTTAAAAGAAACATAATGTGGTATATATTTTCTTGAATATGCTATAATACCATAGAAACCACAGAATTAAAACTTACAACTCAAACTATGGTCTGAGAACCAGAAACATAATGTGGTATATATTTTCTTGAATATGCTATAATACCATAGAAACCACAGAATTAAAACTTACAACTCAAACTATGGTCTGAGAACCAGAGGACTTCTATAGCACCTACGATCACCTTTTATTATAGCCACAGAACTAATCATGTGGAAAATCAAACAAAAATTTAGTAGTGAAGATTATAGATTTAAATTTTCAATTGAATTCACAGCTTTGACAAGTATCTTATAGTAAATAAGGCCTCTGGTTATAAATAAATGAGCTTCTTAATGTCTAGTTGGATACAGACAAAACTAGGAATCTCAAACCACTGAGAACTTCTAAGCATCTCTTATCAGTAGAAGTAGTTTGCCTTCTGTGTCTGACTAGATTAGGCTTTTGCTTAAAAAATTACCTAGTAATCTCACAAAAGAAAATACATTGCAAGAAAACACCTATTCTTTTCAAGATACAATAAAACTATTTGTGACTTCCAACAGACAGATTATTAGGGTGATATATCACCAAGCACCAATGGGCCAAGTACCACCTATAGCACAATCCAATTTTATCCAAAAGATAATAGTTTATAATTGAAAAGTGGCAAAATTTTTAATAACATTATCAGAACATAGACAACATATATGAGCGAGGATATTAAGAGCATTAGATCAGGGAGGATGAGATATAATGCTAGAACATTGTTATATTCCAAATGTCTGTGACCCCTGGAAATTAATATGTCAAAATCTTAAGCCCTCAGTGGGTTGGTATTAGCAGGTAAGGACTAGATGAGGGAGTGATCTCTTGTCCTTCCACCATGAGAGGTTACAGATAAAAAAAGCCATCTTGAAATTGGGCCCTCACCAGACAGTGAATCTACCAATGCCTTTGTCTTGGACTTCCCAGGTTCCATAACTATGAGAAATAAGGTTCTGTTGCTTATAACCCACTTAGTATAAGATATTTTGTTGTAGAAGTTGGAATTAAATAATACAAAGATGAACTTATATATTTTATATTCAGTTTGCAATACTGTGAGGGCTTGTGTGTCAATGTGATGCTGAAAATATGCTACCAGTACTATAGATACCAGCAAGGTAATCGATTGTGGATAGGTTTCAACTGACCTTCCAGAATAAGACAGACTAAGGAGTAGGACCTGCCAGCCCACACTCAAAATAACTAGCCATCGAAAACTCCATGAATAGCAGAGAAACAGAGTCAGATACAGTGTGGGAAAATGAGCCACTCAGGTAAGAAGGCACTCAAATTATGACTTGGGAAGAGTTGCCTCCTCCAAGTAGAGGCTACCTTAATGACAGGAATGGAGTAAAACACCAGGGACCTCCATTTGCTGATGTGGCATGACTCAAAATGAGGAGGAAAACCGTAAACATCCTTTAATAATTGGAAGAGAGAATATGAAACTAGGAAAATTAGAAATCACCAAAAGGGAAATGGAACACTGAGGGTCAACATGCTATGATCAGTGAGCTACAACTGGACTAGAATGGGCCACTTTGAGTCAGATAAACATATGGTCTACTATAACGGGAATAATACATTAAAGAAAAATGGAGTTGTGTTCATCATCAAAAAAGAAATCACAAGATCTGTGGTGAAATACAATGATGTCAGTGACAGAATAATATCCATATACCTAAAAGGAAGGCCAGTTAATATAACTATTATTCAAATTTATGTACTCACCCCTAAGGGCACAAATGAAGATAAGGAAGATTTCTATGAGCTTCTAAAATCTGAATTAGATAGAACATGCAATCAGGTTGTATTGATTGGACAGGTTGGTGACTGGAATGAAAAGTTGAAAAGAAAGGAGGTGGCTCAGTAGTTGGAAAATATGGTCTTGGTGATGGGAATAATGCTAGAGATCACATGATAGAATTATGTCAGACCACTGATCTTTGCATTGCAAATACATTTTTTCACCAACATGAATGGCGACTATATATATGGACTTCACCAGACGGACATACAGGAAAAATACTGACTACATTTGTAGGAAGAGACAGATGGAAAGAGACAATGGAAAAGCTCAATGTCAAAAGTCAGGAAAAGACTAGGTGCTGATTGTGGATCAGACCATCCACTGCTCATATGCAGATTCAAACTGAAATGGAAGAAAATTAGAACATGTGCATGAGAGCCAAGGTATGACCTTGAGTACATCCTACCTGAGTTCATGGACCACCTCAAGAACAGGATTAATGCATTAGACACTAATGATAGAAGACCAGATGAGTGTGGTATTACATCAAAGACATCATTTATTAGGAAAGCAAAAAGTTATTAAAAAGATAGGAAAAAAGAGAGTAAATTAATGTCAAAAGAGACTCTGAAACATATACTTGAATGTTGACCAATGGAAGTAAAAGAAAGATATGACCAAGATAAAGAACTAAACACAACATTTCAAAAGGCAGCTCAAGATGACAAAATCAAATATTATAATGACATTTGCAAAGAGCTGGTGATAGAAAATCAAAAGGAGAAAATATGCCCTATTTTTCTCAAGCTTAAGGAATTGAAGAAAAAATTCAAGCCTTGAGTAGCAATAATGAAGGAGTCTATAAGGAAACATTTTAATGATGCAGGAAACATCAAAAGAAGGTGGAAGGAATACACATAGTCATTATGCCAAATAAAAGCAGTGGATGATCAACCATTTCAAGAGGTTGCATGTGATCAGGAACCCAAGATAATGAAGGATGAATCTGAAGATGCCTTGAAGGAATTGGTGAAACACCAGGCTCCAGAAATTGCTGGAATACCAATAGAGATGTTTTGACAAAGAGATGCAGCATTTGAGATGTTAACTTGTTTATGTCAAGAGATTTGGAAATGAGCAACCTGGCCAACTGCCAGGAAGAAATCCATATTTGTGCCTATTCCCAAGAAAGGGGATCCACCAGATGTGGAAATTAATTGATATTGATATCACACGCAAAAAAATTTTGCTAAAGTTCCTTCAAAAGCGGCTGTAACAGTATGTAAACAGGGAATTGCCAGAAAATCAAGATTGATTCAGATGAGTACATGGAACCAGGGACATTATTATTGATGTCAGATGGATATTAGCTAAAAGCAGAGAATATTAGGAAGATGTCTATCTATGCTTTATTGAGTATGCAAAGGCAATTGACTATGTGGATAATAACAAATTATGGACAACATTGCAAATAATGGGAATACCAGAGCACTTAACTGTACTCATGAGGAATCTGTACATGGATCAGTAGACAGTCATTTGGACAGAACAAGGAAACACTGCCTGGCTGAAAGTCAAGAAAGGTGTGCGTCAAGACTATATCCTTTCAGTGAACCTCTTCAGTCTCTACGCTGAGCAAATAATCCAAGCAGGTGGGCTTTATGAAGGAGAATGTGGCATCATGATTGGACGAAATTACATTAACAACCTGTGTTAGGAAGATGACACAACTCTGCTTGCTGAAGCTGATAAGGATTTGAAACATTTACTGATGAAGATCAATGAACACAGTCTTTAGTACAGATTACAGGTCAACATCAACAAAATAAAAGTCTTTACAATGAGGTCAGTATGCAATTTTGTGGTAAATGGAGAAAAGATTGAGGTTGTCCAAAATTTTACTTTACTTGGTTCTACAACTAACACCCATAGAAGCAGCAGTCAAGAAATCCAAAGGTACATTGAATTGGGCAAGGCTGCTGCAAAAGACCTCTTAAACATGTTGAAAATAAAGATGTAACATTGAAGACAAAGGTGTACCTGACTCATGGAATGATATTTTCAGTCCCATCATATGGTTTTGAAAGCTAGACATTGAATAAAGGAGACAGGAGAACTGATACTTTTGAATTATGGTGCTGAAGACAAATATTGAATATCCTTAAATGCCAAAAGAATCAACAGATGTGTCCTAGTAGATGTGCAGCCAGAGTGCTCTTTAGAAGCAAGGATGGCCAGGCTGCATCTTACATATTTTGGACATGTTTTCAGGAAAGATAAATCCCTGGATAAGGTCATGATGTTAGGGAGAGTTGCAGGTCAACAAAGAAAAGGTAGACTCTCAAGTGGATGGAATGCCTTAGTGTCTGTAACAATGGGCTTAAACATGAAAAAGATCATGTGCCTGGCACAGAATCAGGGAGCATTTTGTTCTGTTTTACTTAGGGTTGCTAAGAGCTGGACCCAACTCAATAGCACCTAACAACCGTAACAACATTCCATTTGTTAGCTGATGCAGCTGAGATGTTGATCAATTTGTTGGACCTTGTACGTAATGGTGATTTATATGTAATGAGATTGAGATTACAGAGATTCATTACAATGATGTGGATGAAGGCTTTCAAAGGCTTAGAAGATAGGAATGTTGGAACACACTGATCATGTGTGATCTCATAATTACATTGTAAGAGAAAATCCAAAAGCCTTACTAAAATCCTGAGATATACATTAGTAAGAGAGAACTCACATCCTTGAAAAGCTCTCCAGCTTTTCTCCTTTGCAGGTCCTGAGATAGTTTGAATGGTCATGATGAGACACTGGAGCATTGGAATCCAATTAGCAGCAATTAGCCAAACATAGTTTGGGTTCACTGTCATAAAGACCAGGGAAGATGAGGGTGTAATTAAAACATTTTTGTCGTATGGAGATCTTTTACATGAATAACCAATCATGATGTCTCCAGAAATATAAAAGATGGGCATCCCATGACAATCCTCCAAGAAAGTACATAAAAGCCTAACTTGATTCACCACTGAGTGATACATGGTCTCTCATTTCACATTTCCAGAACCTATTGATTGAATGTGAGAAGGATCTTGTAGCACTTCCACAGTCCATACTGTAACTCATTTTCAGAAACTAAGTATGGCCACTTACTATGGTGACTGTGCCCTAGTGGAAATAATATATTCAGAGATTTTGACATTAATAAACACTAAACTGTTTAGCATCCAAAATTCTCTGTGATCCAATGGTGAAAGTAAGAATCAATATCAGTAAAGCAATAAATTTAGTTTTATCTCCAGTCAACTCAGAGTAGACTCTATTGTTTTCAAAACATACCCTGTGGTTATTTACCTACTTTTGAACACATGACTATATTTTTCATATTGTTTCTTCTGACTCAATGGTTAAGAATCTGATGTTGTTGGTGGAAAGGCTAAATGGAAGCCTTTGTAACCTTCCCCTCAATTAATATAGTAATCCAGGAACAATGTCATATCTCTAGAGGAACTGATAGCATCAAGTTCTTGGAAAATGCAGGAGAAGTAATATACATCACTTTTCCACTTCACTCACTTGTGAAGACTGTGCAGAGGTTCAATATACCTTGGAAAATGAGTACAATTTCTTATGAACTTAGGTAATGACCCTTATTTCCAATGTTGGTAACATATACAGTATTTTTATCAGAGTCAATAAACACAGAAACTAGCAACAGGCATCTAGCTTTTCCTCTGTCTAGCACTTTGATCTCTATAACTATTTTCAAGGATCACCAAAACAAATTTGCATTCACCTGGGAAGGCCAACAGTACATCTTTGTTGTCTTGTCTTGGTACCACATCATCTTTTCTAGTCTCTGACAGGAAACAATTCACAAAGTACTTGATCATCTTCACATTCCACAAAATATTATACCAGTCATATGCATTAATATTTTCATGATAAGAGATGTTGAACCAGAAATAATAGGGTTTACATGCCCTTATAATAGATAAATCTCAACAAAATTCAGACACCTGTCAGATAAGTGAAGTTTATTTAGATCTAATAGTCTCTGGAGCATCAAAATATTTCAAGCAGGATGAAAGAATGTTGTGAAAACTTATACCATCATCAAATAAGAGATGAAAGCAACCTTTACCACATTTAAGTGTGCTATTTCTGCCCACCTACTGAATCATTCATAAGGCTGCCAGATTTGAGTGTTAATCAGAACAAGACAAGGCTCTTGAACAAGTTCAAGCTAAAATGAAAACTTCTCTTCACCTCTGTTGCCATGATCCATATAACAGTTAAAGTGTCTGTGGAAAAATAGTTTCTGCATGGAGCATCTAACAAGAACCAACAGAGAATCTCAGAATGGTGTTCCAGAGTTTTGAAGAAAATCTATACCTTCTTCTGTAGGAAACTGCTGCTTTTGACTCAGCTTCTGATTTACTAATGGGCTTTGGTAGAGTGAAAAAGGTGTCAGTTAATGCTTGAGCTGGAAGCAGACCTTGGTATCACCCATACTGTGCTGATTTTGTAGGCATGAAGAATACAATGGTTATGGAGCTATGGTGGCTCCTAGCAAGGTTCCAGAGAACAACATATGAGGCCAAGGCCAAGCAGTATGTATCAAAGTAAAATTCATTGTAAAAAGATAGTTTATCCACATACAGGAGAGGTAATTTTGAAATGATTCAAGCACATTATATTTACCATGAAAATACACATGAAACTTTGCTTGTTTACCTGCTACTAATACTGGTACTGCTCCGTGATCTGAAGGCTGGTGACTCCTGAAGTATATAAAGCATATCAGACACCATTATAAGTCTACCTTCTTTCTCTATGGAAAGATTGTTTTGGTCTAGGAAGCAAGATATGGAAGTGGAGGTGTTCTTTCTCACTGTTTACCAAACAATTCACACAGAATTTTTGGCAGTTCTAGCAACTTTGAACTCTATGTACAGGTTTGAGATTTTAATTTCTAAGAATATCTTCTCTGGGAGATGGAATAATGATTTCATTGAACTATAAGATACACTGTTTCTTAGCCATTCAGGGATGATTCTTCCATGAACCAATTGGAAAATAAGGGACTACTTTCATTGCCTGGAATGGCTGGTCCAAATTACCAAAAAGAAGTTGGGTTGCTGTCTACAATAGTAACAGGAAGCCTGGATCTAGAAGCAAAAATCTTCTGGATAGCACATAGTCTTTCCTCGCTATTAGTAAAGTTTCACAGAAAATTACAGGAGTCACCATGGGCAAGACCATTGATGACTGTTACCCTTCAGGAATGAAGGTTTGAGTTGTTTCCTCAGAAAAGTATCCTTGTTAGATGATCTTACACAGGCAAAGAAACTGTGGAAAGGAGAGGAGAAGGCAGTGATAATCATCAAGACTGGCCTGGGACCAATAGGAGAAATTAAGAGAATAGAAGATTTATATATTTTATCCTTGCTTATAAAATACTTTCTATTAGGTTTCACCCTGCTTTGTCAGAGAAACCAACCAAAGTAAACTTATAGAAGGAACTACTTATTGGCAACTCATGGTTAGAAAATCACTCCAAAGTGGTGGTGGAGCAAGTGTGGCAGCCTGCCACACAGAACCTCACATTTTGGTAATCAGGTAGCAGAGAGCAAGTAGAACCAGTACTGTGGGTAAAAATCTCCAAAGATTCACCCCCCGAGACGCACTTCTACAAAGATGGAATCCTACCTCCCATAGTTCTGTAATCTTCCAGAACAGCACCACCAGGCAGGGTCTCAACATTCAAATTCATGAACTTTGGGGGACATTTAGATTGAAATCATAACATATATGCATTTATTTGTATAAATAAAACATTTCTCTACCTTTCTATCTCTATCTCTCCTTTTTTATTTTATAGAAGCTTATTGGTTGCTGACTCTAAAATTTAGTCATTAAGTAAGATAATATCCAATAGATCTGTAATTAAATTTGAGGCAGCTATTCCAATATGAATGTTGGAATGATCTGTCTCCTTATTTGGGGTGATCACATCTATAAAGAAGAGATACAACTTGTTACATACAAAATTGTCTTGATGTTGTATAGAAATCTACATTGGCATAGAATGGAACACACTGATGTTGAGTCAATGGGGTAGACTGTTCAAGTTGTATTTTATTTCCTTTAATTTTTAATCCCACCCATCTTTTTCATGTATTGTGATACTGAAATTGGATTCTGGAAACTGCATTACCCCTTTGGCAGCTAGATTGATATCAGGTTCTGCAAACAGAGGACTCTAGATAAACACTGCCAAACAGGACAGTGAGGAGTAGAAGTGCTTTTGCAGGAGAGGAGGGAAGTGTTCTCCCTTCCTTGCAGAGGTGGGTAGATAGGTGTGCCAAGGTCCCAGCAAGATTACTATAGTGCCAGGCTGACTTTGCAGGTTGGTGTGAATGTCCATTCAGCAGATAAAACCCTTCTAGTCCAATAATCAGTATTGTTAGGCATTATCATCTTGATGTTAGCATCATGGTGGCCAGGGTCTGTCACCATAGCCCTGGTTACTATGTTTACTTTGTCAACTATATCCCTTCTTCAGGGCTATGAATCTTGGTTTTGCCTCTTTAAATCTCTACCCCTTTTAATTTTCTAAGTTCCTTTCTTACTAACTTTCCCTCATAGTCCAAGGGAGACTGGCCACTCTGGAGAATATTCCTTCATATGCCTTATTAGTTAACCACATTTTACCTGGTTAAGAGTTTTAAATTGCACCCTAACCTATTCAAATTGTTGGTTCCTGACTGATAACCAAAACAATTTAAATTAAGAGAATAATGATATACTGTTTCTTATGTAGCTGACTTGACATTTTTAAACTCTGAAAATGTAAGTTATTAGAAGGAATGCACACAAAATGGTAACAATCACACATTATAGGGTAGACATATAAATTGCAATTCCAAGTGTGGGAAACAATTGGGAGAGTCTAGGAAATTTGAACATGTACATAACATGGATCTCAACCATGTTTTTCCTGGACCTATTTATAAAGAAATTACTATTTGTGAGCCAAAACACACACAGACACACAAACACACACACACTCCAAGTGAACAGAAGCATTGCTTTCTAAAAAATTGAAACAAATTTAAATTTCATTAGTATTACAGTAAATGGTAATATCTCATTGAATATGAGATAGTAAATATAAGTATACCAACAAAAATCTCACAAACATAATATTGAAATGAAAGTATAATAAACAGCAATATATAAGATTAAAATTTCAAAACAATATTTTTAAATACATTATATATTGACTATGTATTTCATGAGCACTATGCACAGTTCCCCCACATGTCTGTCAACTTGTGCTGTGGGGGCTTGCATGTTGCTGTGATACTCAAAGCTATGCCACCAGTATCTCAGATACCAGCAGGGCAGCCATGGTGGAAAGGTTTCAGCTGAGCTTCCAGACTAAGACAGACTAGGGAGAAGGACCCACAATCTTCTCTTTAAAAACTACGAATAACAGAGAAGCACTATCAAATATAGTGCCAGAAAATAAGCTTCCATATTAGAAGGCATTTAAGAAACAACTAGAGAAAAATTGCCTCCTCAAAGTAGAGTTGGCCTAATGATGGGACTGGAGTAACGCTCCTAGGATCTCTTTTTGCTGAAGTGGCAAAACTCAAAATGACATGAATCAGTGGCTGCAACAATGGCTCAAACATAAAAAGCTCATGTGCATGGCCCAGTGTTGGGTAGAGTTTTCTTCTGCTGTATTTAGGGTGGCTATAAATCAGATCTGATTTGACAGCACCTGAAAGCAATATGCATAATACACATACATATTTAATAAACACATTTAATAACATGAAAACAATGACAGAAACTAAAGGATCTCTGAGCAAAGTCAGAAGAGAATGCCACTGAGGAAGGAAAAGAGCATGGAGCTTGTTAGCAGAAAAGTTGTCATGCTCCAATGGTAAAGCCCCCTAGTACTTACGTATTTATTTTGGGGGGTGTGGCCTCCCTATGTTGCCCCAGCTAGTCTGGAACTTCTGGGCTCAAGGGAGCCTCCCACCTCTGTTTCCTGAGTGCTGGAACTACAGGCATACACCAAGAGGCCCAGCTAAAAACTCCTTTTTAAAGATGTCACTTCCTGTGTAACACACAGCATAGGGACTATAGCTAATAATATTGCGCTGGATACTGGAACATTGCCAACAGAGCAGATTTTATTTCTTTTAACCACACAATAAATGGAAAGTAATTCTGTGCAAAATAATTTGTTTGACTATAATGATCATTTCACTATGTATGAGTGTATAAAATATATAAGGTACATTTTTCAAAACACGTAATACAAATAAATAAATATGTCATTTCCTCAATTTAGCTCTTTACATTTAGCTTGGGTATTTCATTTTTTCCTGGAACTTTCCTTGACTAAGAAGGCATGAAAGTCTAAATTCAGTTGTTCTGTTTTGTACAGGTACCTTTGCTGTAACATTTATTTTTCACTTTTTTACTAGTTTGACCCCTCAGTAATCTAGACATCTAAATACATTTATCTATATTTTGTTTGAGTTATAATCACTGGCATAGAAAAATTACTAAGTATCATGAACTTTGGTAAAGATTATACTGGAGAAAATGAAATTATACTGGAAAAATTATACTGGACAAATTGAAATATGTACCTAGGCCCAGGATCTGAAATTTTTAAATTTTTTACATAAGAAATAAGCCATAGAAGAAACTTTAAAATAAATTGTCTACATTGATTATAGTCACCAGAATTTTTAAAATAAAAGATTGGAAACATATTTACAGAAATTATGTTATTTGGCAGAATTGAAGGAAAAGTTAGGAGATTAATTTACTTATTAGTTCAACAAATATGTATTTGATGCTTACCAGACCCAACTGGACGACACCTAACACCAACAACGTGTCAGATACTATATTAGGCATTATAGATTCAAGAGTGAGGAAGACATGCAAAATTTTATTTTATATCCTAATAAGAAAACCACAAAAACACCCAACCATAAATGAGTAATATAATCATGATATATAATAATCATGTAATCATCCTTAAAGAGAAGAAAGATCCAGGGGTCCTTTTGTCTTTGAAAAATCACAGAATAACTGAATCCTGAAACAATCCTACTCCCTAGATTATAACTTGCAGAATTAAGCTTTTATATCTTGGATTTGGACTCTTGCTACTGCCACCAAAAGCATTTAATAGTCTTTCCATTCTGTCATTCCTGCAGTTAAGAGAAGAATTGTGCCCAGCAACAGGTAAATATCCCAAGAAAGTATAACAACCAGTAATCTTCAATGAGGAGTGAGAGAGAGGTAGTGGTAAAAAGGAGACACAGATCTTTGTCTACAATTTGGTTTCAACTGTCAAACATATTTTAAATAATTCAAAATAAGAGTAGTTTGTTCTGTTTATTCAGTATGGTATTTTGAGACTGTAAGGCTCCATGGAGCCTGCAGCTGTAGCCCTGTGGCATCCGATCCCATCAGATCTCAGAAGCTAAGCAGGGTCGGGCCTGGTTAGTCCCTGGATGGGAGACCGCCTGGGAACACCAGAAGCTATAGGCTTGGGAGAAGGACCTGGCAACCCTCTCCCAAAAATCAATCTGCCATTGAAAACCCTATGACCAGCAGAGAAACACTGACAATAGTGTTTCCCCTGTTGTACAGAGGGTCGCTATGAGTTGGATACCGACTCGACGGCACCTAACAACAACAACAAGGCTCCATGATCTCTCCTCTGTGGTATGACTTACGCTTAAGTTCGTTATATTACATGTCAAAAGGAAATTTCCAGATGTAATTAATATTAGTAAACAGTTGTCATTAATAGGGAGACTATTCAGGTGGGTCCAATGTAATCATGTGATCTGTGTAGAGCGAAATCTTTCTTTGGCCAAAAGGAGAAGGCAGAGATATTTGAAGCACAAGAAAAACTTGACGCACCACTAACTTGAAAATACAGGGTTTACCTGGAGAGTATGAGAAAGCAATATTTTCTGCTAGCAAACAGTGAGCTTGGAAGGGGCCCAAACCTAAGATTAACCACAGATCCCACTAAGTCAATGACAGCAGAGTGATACCCTAAGCCAACACTCCAGCCACAGTGTGCCAGACGTGCAACCTGCAGAAACTTGTTGCTGTTCTTAGGTGCCGTCGAGTCGAGTCCAACTCAAAGCCACCCTATGTACAGCAGATCTAAATGCTTTCTGATTCTGTGCAAGGCACATGATCTTATTTACATTTAAGCCCATTGTTGCAGACACTGTGTCAATCCATCTGGTGGAGGGTTTTCATCTTTTGTGTTGATCTGCCACTCTCCCAAACAATATGTCTTTCTCTAGGCATTGACCTCTCCTGACTACACATCCAAAATATGTAAAACACAGTCTGGCCATTCTTGCTTCCAAGGAGCACTCTGGTTGCACTTCTTCTAGGACATATCTGTTGGTTCTTTTGGCAGTCCATGGTATATTCAATAGATGTCTCCAGCACCATAATTCAAAAGCATCAATTCTTTTCCTGTCTCCCTTGTTCAATGTCCAGCTTTCACAACCATATGATGCGACTGAAAATACCATGGCGTGAGTCAGATGTATCTTTGTCTTCAATGTGACATCTTTGCTTTTCAATACTCTAAAGAGATCTTTTGCCACAGCTTTTCCTAGAGCAATGCGTCTTTTGATTTCTTGACTGCTGCTTCCACCAGTGTTGATTATAGAGCCAAGCCAAGCAAAATCTTGGACAACCTCAATCTTTTCTCCATTTATTGTGAAGTTACGTGCTGACCCAGTCGTAAGGATTTTTGTTTTGTTGATGTTTAGTTGTAACCCATATTGAAGGCTATGATCTTTGATCTTCATCAGTAAATGTTTTAAATCCTCTTCACTTTCAGCAAGCAGAGTTGTGTCATCCGCATAACACAGGTTCTTAATGAGTCTTCCTCCAATCCTGGTGCCGCTAGGAGACACTAAATTGTGTTGCCTGAGGAATGAAGTTTGTGGTGATTTGTTGCAGAAGAAACAGAAATACCCAGGCACTTACAATTTGTATTACTTCTTTGTTTTTGATATTTCAGATTTATATATGGTATCATTTTCCTCTGGCTGAATAGCTTGCCTTGGAAATTCTTTTAGAGCACGGATGCTGGCCATATGTTCTTCTTTTCTGCTTTTAATTCTCTTAATATTACCATAATTCTTGAAGAATATTTTTACTGGATATAGGCATCTGATAACTTTTTTCAGTAATGTAAAAATGATGTTTCATTTCTCTTGTCTTAATGGTTTTTGATGGGTTTTGATGAGAATTTATCAATAATTCCAATTGTTTCTCTAAGTACAGTGTCATTTTTCCTTGGTGTTTTGTCCTTGAAATTTTTTTCTTTCGTTGGTATTTCGTTGTGTGTGAGCATGGGTTTATGTGAGTTGTTTGCAGTTTGCCAAACTTCTTTTATCTGTAACTTTATGTCTGTCATCAAATTTGGGAGAACTTTAGCCATGAATCCTTCAAATACACACACACACACACACACACACACACACACACACACACTCACTTCCCTCCTACACACACTCTCTACTGAGATTTCAGTGAGATGAATGCTTCATCTATTGGTTCATGACTCTCTGTTAATTTTTAAATCTTTTTTTCTGTTTTTCAGATTGGACAATTTCTGCTAATAAAAAATGCATCTTTTCTCTATCTTATCCACTTTGCTGTTGAGTAAATTGAGAGTTTTAAATTTGGTTATAATATTTTCCAGCTTTAAATTTTATATTTGTATCTCCCTTATGTCATATAAACTTATATGACTTTCTGTCTTTCAATTTGTGTCAGATATTTTCTTAGAGCATTTTAATAATTGTTTAAATATCTGCCAGATAATTTTAATAACTGTCTCCTCTCAATATTAGCATCTGTGGAGTGTGTATATGATCATGTCACTCTCCCTCCCACCCTCTCTCCCTTGATCCCTTTTCAACTATTTTCCCCTTTATTAGTAAATGTTTGTGGGGTACAGAGTAATACAGCATTTGCCTTTTCTGTTATGCAACTGTTAAATCAGTATTGATTACACTTGGATCAACTTACAAGGTTTATGGAAACCTTGTAATTAATATGTAGTAAAACTCATGCGTATTCGGGTTATGATCCCCATGTACTCATGAAGTTGGATCATCTTCATTGAGATTATCTACTTCCCCTTTACCCCTTTACATTGTTTCTCCTCCCCATCTCACCTTTCACAGTCTTCATTTCCCTTTGCTAGTTCCCTCCCTCCTTATTTCTACTCTTTATATTTTCCCCTCTTCGCTAAGTTTAACTAGTCATTTTTTATGTATCAATTTATGTATAGGATTTTTTCTTCCTTTAAGTAAGATTCATCTCCCACATATGCATGAGAACATATGGTATTTCACCTTTTGAGCTTGTGTTCATTTGCTTAAGATGATAGACTCCAATTCCTTCCATTTTGTTGCAAATTACATTATTTAATTTTGTGTTACTGAGTAATATTCCACTGTATATATATACCATAATTTTTTGACTTAAAAAAGAAGACTACTAGCCACCTTTGATGGCATACTTCTATAATCCCAGTACTTGGGATGCTCAGGCAGGAGTATCACAACTTCCAGGCCAGCGTGGGCTATATAGCAAAATTCTGTCTCAAGAATACAAACAAACAAAGAAGACTACTAATTTTTCTGGATTTGGGGCATATGTTCCTTTTAGCCTTGTTAGGTTGTGGTTTCTAAGCCTTTGAAGGACTATTTGTATGTATTCTGAAGTCCATAGACTACCCACTGGGTTGTCTGGATCCTTGACAGTGATCTATGTCTAGTTCATTTCCAGAAATTCCGCCTGCCATTTTAGATTACCTTCATAATATTAAGCTTAGAGTCGACCCTACAAATTCATAAACTCCTTATGGGGTTCTTTTCTCACTTCTTACCTCCTAGTGATATTGCAAAGCCTTTTCAATTCTTGAGAATCTCTTTTCTGTCCTATGTTGTACTTTTATTTACTCAGTTGGCTGTATACTTTCTAAAAATGAAGTCACATCTAAGGTTGAGCAACAGAACAGAGAGAATATAAGCAATAGAGGTTTAACCTATCCTTTTGGGATACCGCCTTCTCTGATTACAGCAAAAGATCTCCCTCCCTCAGAATCTGAGGTCATTGCAGTTCCCTTCCAATGCAACTTCTACAATCACCACAATCCCTATGCAGAGCTGTTAGAGGACTGGCAGGGATGTGAAATGAGAAAATTAAAAAACCTGGAGAAGTTTTTCCACACTCTCTGGAACTGGATGGTGTCTCCCGGAAATCTCTGCCCTGTTAATTCCATCTTCCTGGGTTGGAGAGGGCTTGATGCCAAGCTGGAGTATACTGGGGGAAAAGCAATGGTAAACTCACAGCCAGTTTGGTGATACTTCCTCTTCACATTATAGCTCCATGCAGCCCATTGAGGTTTTATGAGACACATTCAGTAGAACTGACAGGGTGGAATGGGCTGGCTCCATTTTCACGAGGAACAAAACTCTTGCCTATAATTTTAAAACTTAAAAATGTTAACTTATGGTATTCCAAAATTCCATAGAAAAATATATTAAATAAGAGTGCATTCCTTGTGATTTATTGCATTGTCTTGCAGTAGAAGGAGTCATCAAGAACTGGCTGGTGGAATTCAGTTCATGGTAAACGTAGCATGAGAGATGACAGATAGTCTGATGATAAGTGAAAGTGGAAAAAAAGAAGAACACCTTAAGAAAGAGACACACAAAATGGAGAATTATTCAAAAATCTTAATAACATTCAGTCTAGCATCAATACTACTGCAATAAATAATTTATATTCCAAAATGAAGATGCAATAAAACTAGAAATATTCAAATAGAAATCATCATTACAAAGAGAAATAGTTTTCTAATAGATATAAAAGAATGAAAGAAATTGTAATGTTTTCTTTACAACATAATTACTGACTACATCTTCAGAAATGGTTCCTTATTAAAACAACAGATATAGATTATACATGTCAGCATTCCCAAAATAGTGTATTTGGGGTTCTTTCACTAATACAAGAGTTCAAATGGAAGCTCTGTCCTTCATTCACAATTACTAGTATATGGCTCTTGCCCTTCAGATACCCTAGTCAGCCTCTTCTTGAGGTTCTGATAAATATTTCAATATATTAGTCCCTTGTCTTTTCTCTGTAGAACACCATTAGTGCTAGCAGAAGACAATGTTCACATAATGTAGACACATTTCCTTGTTTATTCTATTTTTATCAGTGAGACTTAAAGACACCTTAATTCTTCCTGCTGACTTTTTCCTGTAAAAGATTCAACATCTACCACAGTCCACACACAGTAGAAGGAGATTCTCTTCAGTAATACTTTTGATCTGTAGACATTCCCAACAGTGATAAAACATTTGACTTACATTTTTTTCTTCACTTGCCATTAATTGAAGAAATATTCAAGGTTCTTATTTCCAGTGCATCTCACAGTTCTGTCCCATATTTCCTTAGTTTCATCACATTACACACATTTGTCTCCATTGTGGAATAACTGTTCACCAGCCTGGTATGTATGGAGCATATAGCATATAACACCACACATTCTGGTATAGCATATAACACCACACAGTCTGGTATGTATGGAGCATATAGCATATAACACCACACATTCAGAGTCCAGATTCACTGTCTCCAATTAGCTACAACTCTCGATATTTTTAGAAGACACTTTTATTTGAACAGATTATTGCCCAAATGTCCAATATAATAAGAGATGCTCTTCCAATCTTTTGTCTTGGTTGTGATGAAGAGCAAAAGAGAGGTTTTCTCTCCTAAAACCTATTCATTCATTGGGTTCTACTTTCATTAGTGTGCTCACACTATAATTTCATCCTTCAGAGGGATCTCCCAGACTACTTATAAGGAAATGACATACCTGTCATTTTCTATAGGACAATATATAAAAAGTATGTCTTTAATATTTAAAGTAATATGCAGATCAAGATGACACAGATATATTTTTCCCTAACACCTGTTAGGTTCAGCTAAAAAAACAAAAACATAAACAAAAACTCAGTGTTGCAGAGTGCTGGGCGGACTCAAGTCTTGGAAAAGTGAATATAAAAAGGCAATGTGCAGAATGACTAAGGACCCTAACCCCTCAAGGGCCCCATGCTAGTGAACGTGTTGGGTTTTCCTTTGGTATCATGTATCCTAGACTCAGTATTGGAGAAGGCAGAAACCAAAATGCCAATGGAGTGAACAAATGAATACAGAACAAAAGTCTCCTGTTTCTAGTCAGAGGACAGAAAGAGGGACCACCTACTAAGATGAAATATTTCTAAACAAACAATAATAACCACAATACCCCAGCAAAGAGCCACAGAAATAGCTGCAGCATCACCACCAACCATGTTTGCAAATGCCAAGTGGAAGTTCCCTCTTTGTGCTTCAATTTTGGATACTCTTTGAGTTTCTCATTTCCCAGCCTCAAGGGTTTAGGTGTTGGAACCTTGGTCTCATCACCCATAACCTCATTCCCTCAATCCCATGGCAACGTTGCCAAAAAGACTGAATGAAGAGCCAGGGGTTTCATCTTTTCCATTCAGTAACCAAGAATTTCCCTATCCTATGGTATCAAGGATGCCATGTAGGGATCCTGGGCTTTCAAATCCACACAGCAGAAATGAGACGCCCCTACCTTTCCCTGTTGGTATCAGAGGAGCTTGAAAAGACACCTAGAAATCTAACCACCTTCCAAAGGTAACCACCCATGTTATCAGTAGAGGCTACAGAGGGAGAAAAAACAGGTGCCTCTCCTCCTGCTAGCCAGGTGCCATCAGCAAAGAGCAAGAAAAGTCTCATCTCTGCTCAGCAATAACAAGCATTCACTGTCTAATGTAGGATGTCAAAGAAGAGCAAGGGGGAAACCAAAGATTTCACTCCCTCTTCAGTAACAAGGCAGTGTCCCAACTTATGGTATCATCAGAGGCATGATAAGGCATTATTGTTATTGTTAGGTGCTGTCCAGTCAATACCTGACTCATAGTGAGCATACCTACAACAGGCGAAACATTATTGTCAGTGCTTCTCTACTATTCATAGGGTTTTCACTAGGTTACTGATTCTTGGGAGTGGATTGCCGGGTCCTTCTCCTAAGCCTACAGCACCCAGTATTCCCAGGTGATCTCCAATCCAAGTACTAACCAGGCCCGACCCTGCTTAGCTTCCAAGATCTGACAGGATCTGATGCCAGAGAATTATATAGCTGCAGGCATGACAAGGCATAGCACTTCAAAAATGTTTGGTCTTATAGAATAATGTCCAAAAATTCCCAGGATACAATTGAAAAAACGACTCATTGAAACAAGAACCAGCCAGGCACGATGGCACACATAAATAATCCTAAAAATGTAGAAGCAAGAGGATTATGATGTCAAGACTAGCCTGGGCTGCACAGTAAGATGGTGTGTCAAAAATAAATAAACAAACAAAAAAGTACCAGAAAAATCTCAACTTGAATGATAAAAGACAGTCATTTGATGCCCAAACCAAGATGGCACAGTTGAAGAAATTATCTGACAAAGATTTTAAAAGTAGCATCATAAAAATTCTTCAATGAACAAATGTTCGTTTACTTAAAAGAAAGGAAAAAGAAGAAAGCTATACAAAGCAAATGTAAGATACAGAGAAGAACCAAATGAAAGTTTAGAACTTCAAATGCAA
Organism: Pedetes capensis; assembly: GCA_007922755.1. Lineage (NCBI taxonomy): Eukaryota > Metazoa > Chordata > Mammalia > Rodentia > Pedetidae > Pedetes > Pedetes capensis. The sequence continues at coordinate 124,688 of VMDO01001354.1, read as the reverse complement.
AAATAGAAATTAAAGAAATAAAAAGTGACAAAAACAGGCTTAATATCAGAGAGGACAGAGGAATGAATCCATGAAATTGCCAGAATAGTAAAAGCTATCCAATCTGAGCCAGGGATAGTGACGAGCACCTCTAATATCAGCAACCCATGAGGCAGAGGCAGGAGGATTCTGAGTTCGAGGCCACAGGCAGGCTGCATACCTTAGTGACATTCTGTCACAAAATGAAAAATAAAAAATGGCCTGGAGGTGCAGCTCAGTGGTAGAGCACTTGCAAAGCATGTGCAGAACTCTGGGTTCAACACCTGAGAACCACTATAAAAAAGAAAGTATTATTAGCAAATCTGATCTGAAGGTGATGTGGCTGCAACATCTGTCAAACCCTTGATCATCAGGGTTGATTTGGACAACGTGGCTGGTGGGGCCGGTGTCCCCTTCTCCCTCAATGCTTCCTGTGCTTCCCTCATGAAGCTCCATACTCAGTGCAAGATGACCGTCCTGGATAGAGAAGGATTGTTCATGGTTTGAGGGTGTATGAGTAACTCACTTCTCTGTTGTTGTTGTTGTTGTTAGGTGCCGTCGAGTCGGTATCCGACTCAGCGACCCTCTGTACAACAGGGGAAACACTATTGTCAGTGCTTCTCTGCTGTGCATAGGGTTTTCAATGGCAGATTGATTTTTTTGGGAGGGGGTTGCCAGGTCCTTCTCCCAAGCCTACAGCTTCTGGTGTTCCCAGGCGGTCTCCCATACAGGTACTAACCAGGCCCGACCCTGCTTAGCTTCCGAGATCTGACGGGATTGGATGCCACAGGGCTACGGCTGCAGGCCACTTCTCTGTTAGAAACTCCAAATGAAGCTCTGAAAAGTATTAGCAAATAAAATATATCAAACTATAAAACAGATAAAACATTAAACCTTGATGTAACAATGAGAAAAATCTAACAATCCATACACATATAAGAAAATGTTGTTTTTGGGTGCCATGGAGTTGGAGGTGACTCACGGTGACCCTAAGTACAATAGAACAAAAACAGTATCCGACACAGTGCAATTCACATGATCCTTTTGCATTTGAGTCCAATGTTGCAGCCACTTGATTCTTCACATTTTGAGTCATGCCACATTAGCAAAAGGAGGTCCTAGGGGCTTTACTGCACTCTTATCATTAAGGGCAACTCCACTTTGAGGAGGTAACACTTACCCAATTGTTTCTTGAATGTCTTACAGCCTGGGGTACTCCTTTTCCAGTACTATATCTGACACTGTTTCTGTGCTATTCATACGGTTTTTCAATGGCTGATTGCTTCAGGAGTGGGCTTCCAGGTCTTTCTCCCTAGTCTGTCTTAGTCTGGAAAGTCAACTGAAACCTGTCCACCGTGGGTGACCTGCTGGTATCTGAAATACCAGTGGCATGACTTTCAACATCACAACAACATGCAAGCCCCCACAGTGTGACAAACTGATAGACATGTGGGGAATATAAGAAAACATATTAAAAAATTAAACATAAAATGATAAGATTAATAAAATAGAAGAAAATCATGTAATAAATATAATATTAATTCATGATTTTAAAAAGGTCTTAATAATTTAGAAATGCTACATGAAAGACTACCACAAATTACCAAAAATAAATTAATTTAAAAATAAATTAAATAAATGAATACAAACACTGAATCCTGCATATTCAAATTGAAACAATAAAGAATTTACACTAAAATTAATAATATCAAATTATCCACTAACACAACTGTATATAATGTTACAGTGAAGATTCTAGGAAATATAATAATAAAGAAGAAACTAAAGTAATAATGAATGCGAGTTATAAATCAAAAGTGTCATTGTACAGTTCTCCAGATGAATCATTGGAATAAGATATATCAGCAAGATATCCAGAGGTAAGAGAATTCAGAAAATAAAAGCACTTTTCTTTAAGAACAAAATTTAAATATATATGTATTAGCTTTGCATGGCTGTGACAAATTGCTTGATAACAAAAATTTAAAAGAGGAGAGATTTATTTTGGCTCATGATTTCAGAGATTTCAGGGAGTGGTGAGCTGGCTCCCTTGCCTGGGGTCTGAGGCCAGAATAAGATGGCAGGAGGAGGGTATTGGGTCAGAGTGGCTCATATCACGGTGGTCAGAAGCAGAGAGGGAGACTGGAAGGGACCAAGGACAAGACTCCTGCCAAATGGACACCACCAGTGACCTACTTCCTTGAGTTAAGCCTATCTCCTAAAGTTTCCACCACATCCCAAAATAGTGCTACTAGCTGAAGATCAAGCCTCCCAACACAAAAGCCTGTGGGGACATTTCATATTTAGCCCATGTTATACTTGTTAGGTGCCTTTAAGTCTGATCCAACTCATAGTTACCCTATGTACAATAGAACAAAACACTCCTCAACTCCACCCCAGGCACACAATCTTTTTTATGTTTAAGCCCATTGTTGCAGACACTGTGTCAATCCATTAAGTGGAGGGTCTTATTTTTTTTCACTGACCCATCAGTTTCCCAAACATGATGTCCTTTTCCACGCATCGTTCCCTCCTGACAAGATGTCCAAAATACATAAGATGATCCTAGCCTCTAAATCATTCTGGTTGCACTTCTTCCAGGATGTATCTAGTGGTTCTTGTCACAGTTAATGGTATATTCAGTATTCCTCTCCAGCACCATAATTTAAAGACATCAATTTTCCTTCTGTTTCCAATATTCAATGTCCAGCTTTCACAACCACATAATGTAACTAAAAATACCATGATACAAATCAGATACACCTTTTTTCTTTAATGTGGACTCCATAACATATATAAATTACTAAAAATAGTTCTAAATTATCAAAAATAATTATAAAAACTCAAAGTGCACATTTACTATCCATGCACATTTTGATACATACATTTCAATAAAAAAGATATTTGAAATAACACTTCAAATAATGGAAATACCAGAGTACTTAGTTGTATTCATGAGGAATGTGTACATGGACCACAAGGCAATCGTTCATCCAGAACAAGGATATATTGCCTGGTTTAAAGTTGAGAAAGATATTGTCAGGGCTTTATATTTTCACAACACCTCTTCTATATCTATGCTGAGTTGGACTTTATGAAGAGGAACATAGCATCAGGATTGGAGGAATGCTCATTAACAACCTGTATTATGCAGATGACACAACTTCTCTTGGTGAAAGTGAAGAGGATATATAACATTTACTGATGAAGATCAAAGAACACAGCCTTCAGTATGGATTGCACTTCAACATCAACAAAACAAGAATCCTTACAACTGGGTCAGTAAGCAACTCATGATAAATGGAGAAACAATTGAGGTTGTCTAAGATTTTTGTTTTACTTGTTTCTACAATCAACATCCATTGAAGCAACAGTCAAGGAATCAAAAGACACATTGCACTAGGAAAAGTGGTTGCAAAAGATCTCTTTAAAGGGTTGAAAAGAAAGATGTCACATTGAAGAAGAAAGTACACCTGACTCATGCCATGGTATTTTCAGCCACATCATACGGTTATGAAAGCTGGACATTGAATAAGGGAGACAGGGGAAGAATTGATGTTTTTTAATTATAGTGCTGGAGATGAATATTGAATACACCATGGACTGCCAAAAGAAGCAATAGATCTGTCCTCAATGACGTGCATTCAGAGTACTCCTTGGAAGCAAGGATGGTTAGATTGCATCTTGTGTATTTTGGACATGTATTCAGGAGGGATCAATCCCTGGAAAAGGATATCATGTTTGGGAGAGTGGCAGGTCAATGAAAGAAAGGAAAACCTTTGGCTACATGGATTGATACAGTGTCTGCAACAATGGGCTTAAACATAAGACTGTGTACCTGGCACAGTTTCGGGGAGTGTTTCATTCTGTTGTACGCAGTGTCTCTGAGTCTGACCTATCTTGATAGCACCTAACAAAAACAATAAAAAATATTCTTTATGATGGGGAAATTTCAAAAAATTGTATTGAAAGGCATTAAGAGAGTCCATTTACAAATAGAGCATCAACATTTTAATCACATCAGTTGTTCATATTAGTATCCTGAAGATCAGTTAGTGATATCTTTTGCTATGTATTCAGTTTAATCCAGAAATACCATGAAATTGATGAAAATGCCCAAGATTATAAAAGCTCCTTTTTCACAGCATTTTGTGATCATTGATATCTTCCAAATTTCAGTGGTCCACAACAACATCAGAAAGTCCTGACAGTGAAAACTCCTCCCCTGTCCTAGGTACCCACCACTCAGCAAATTTTTTCTTCTTTCCACTTCTGAATTAATCTGTCATGTTTTACGTCACAAGTGCACTAGATTTTCTCTAAATTCCCTTTTGGCTGACTTATTTCAACAAAAATGAAAATTTTGCATTACATTAATGACTTCCATCTTATTGAATGATGGATCAATACTCATTTTTCTTCTCCACTAGTTTCTAGAACATGGCACTGATAGTTCTTGAAGTTGTCTCAACTGAACTCATAGACTCTGCCATTTCCTGATTTTATTCCCAATATTTGGACTGCTCAGATTCCTATCCTAACTTTTCTCTTCCGTTGTTTGTCTATGAATTTCCAGAGGGTTTCAGAGTTTGGTATCTGACCTTACTTCATCGTCCTTTTTAAAATGGTGAAAAGATGTCATATAACTTTACTTATTATCGAATGGCACTCACACCTGTACCTGCATCTTTCACTTCTGACAGTAGTCCTAGTTTCTGAGATTGTTTGTTGCAATAGCATTTTGTGACTAGTTTTAGAAATTACTGAAGAATTAGTACTTAAAACATATGTGCAAGGTTATGTTGAATTCCTTGAAGAAGAAACAAACAAATAGTTTGCTGACAGAAATAAGGTAAAAAACAAAAAGACCACATTCTATTTTTTACAAGTGTACCACAAGAGCAAAACAAGGCGAGAATACATCTGGAACATAGCCGGGTAAGAAAAAGCTTTCCATGAAGTCCATGTGACCTCCTCACACTCCTGGCTCGTCTCATCCTCAGGCTCCTTCCTGCCATTTATGAAATGCTTGTGAATTTAAGGAAGCTTTAAATACCAATTGTTCCTCTACCCAAGGTTCTGCCTGAAGCAACTGTGAAAGAGGGCCAGGACTGCAGATGGAAGATGAAAATACCAACGTCATTTCTTACAAAGACTAGGTAGACAGGAAAGTGTAGCATAATTTGAAAGTCAAAATGGGCATGCTAACAATATGCTTGGAACAGTGACACACAAAAAAGTTCAGATCCTTTAAAGGCAAAAGCCAATTTAAACACATTCTTTACAGACTTACTTTACTCTGCTGAAAGCAAGAGAAGAACTACCACCTCTTTTCAAGAGTTATTTATTTTAGAAGTTGTCTTGTGAATTCTTGCTCTGCCTCTTTGAAATAAATGTAAATCTTTTCAAAAGCTAAATAAGCTAAGTTTCCTGCCAGCTTTACAAACTAGGGGTGTTTTTCTGCAGGATCTGTTAACCATTTCTTTGAATGTTGTTGTTGTTGTTGTTAGGTGCCGTCGAGTTGGTATCCAACTCATAGCGACCCTCACAGGGTTTTCAATGGCTGACTGTTTAGGGATTGCCTTGGGAGTGGATTGCCAGGCCCTTCTCCCATTTTTGGGTGCTAGGAATTGAACTCGGGACCTCAGAGACTGCAGCGCAGCATTCTACCAACTGAGCTAAATCCCATCCCCATTTCTTTGAATGGTACTCATCAAAGAAGGCAGTGGCCCTAGGTCCTAGGCTTCTGTAGTAAAGCAAGTCTTACTGAGGAGTCCAGTTTAACATGAGTAGGTGCCTAGCTTAGCAGCCTAACAACTGAAAATGAATGCTTTATTCCAACTTGCAAAATTACCTGTGTCACAAAGATATGAAAACTTTATTTTTCTCCTTTAGAAAAAGCAATTTAACACAGACGGCTACCCAAACTACCAAGTGAATTTAGGATCAAGTCTGCATGACACACGGTGCTGTCGAGTCCTCTTACTTGAGAACTAGTTATTATTTATCTTGAGAACACACATATAATGGATTACATCTACTTGGCTATATAAAAGATTTCTTTCTCTCTTTTCAGTCTCTTAGTGGAAGGCTTGTGGTATGTATCACATTCTGGTTTAATACCTATTCGATAATAAAATTTTCTTATTTTTTTCTGTGTGGATGAGTGTTCCTGGGTTGAAAGGAAATTTTATTTGAAATCATATTTCTCCAACATTCTGCAGAGCAAATATGTGTTCCCAATTTGCTGCCTCTAGCTGTTTTAACTAGAGAAAAAAAAAAGGGGGTGGGAAGATAAAACTCCTATGCCCCGGATGTACCTCATAGTTTTTATGTACCTCATTGAGAAAGACAGACCAATAATTATCCTCCACTAATCAACTATGTGCCTGCAGCTGTGCCACTCTGCCATCAGATCTCATCAGATCTCATCAGATCTTGGAAGCTAAGCAGGATTGGGCCTGGTTAGTCCTTAGATGGAAGACCACCTAGGAATACCAGGTGTGTAGGCTTGGGAGAAGGACCCAGAAACCCACTCCCCAAAACCAATCCACCATTGAAAACCCTATGAATAGCAGAGAAGTACTGACAATAGTGTTTCTCCTGTTTTTTTTTTGTTTTGTTTTGTTTTGTTTTGTTTTGTTTTGCGGTACTGGAGGTTGAACCCAGGGCCTTGCGCCTGCATGCTCTGCAAGTGCTGGACCACTGAGCTGTACCTCAGCCCATCTTTTTTTACTTTTTTTGAGACAGGGTCTCGCTAAATTACGCAGACTGCCTCTGGTCTCGAACTTGCGATCCTCCCGCCTCCGCCTCCCGAGCTGCTGGGATTACAGGCGTGCGCCACCACACCCGGCCAGTGTTTCTCCTATTGTACATAGAGCCGCTATGAGTTGGACACTTACTCGAGGGCACCTAACAACAACAATAACAATCAACTATGTAACAGGAATAAGGACTGGTGAAAAACACAGGAGTGCTTGAGTGCTATTCATTATTATGGGAAAGATTCATGGAAATAAAATTTACCCAAGAAAGTCTAATTAAATGGTCAAATGGTAGATCAGTAAGTAAAGGTAGAGAGAAAGAATGAATGGTTGATGCTCAGGTCTTCCCTCACTTTTCTATGTGATTTCCATTTCCATACCAGCTCTTGGACTCTCATCTTGTGCCTAACTTTGCAACAAGCTCATAGCTGCTTCTCAGTCTTCACTCAAGTGAAGTCTCAATGTTTCCCTCTTCCTGGTTTAGCCTTACCACAATAATCTTGCAGATTATTATATATCTCAGAATCCACCTCTTTCTCTACTGCCTGCAACCCAAAATAACTGGTATATAAACTAATGAAGACCACCTAAATGAGGAGAGAAAATGACAATTAGTTCAGACCTTCCTGTAGCAACAGAGTCAGACTCTGTCGATTGTTTGATGCACACTTGAAGACAAACAGAGGAAAAAGGAAGCTTTATGGTGGGGAGAAAAAAGAAGATTTCTGACGTGCCCTGACTACAGGTAGCTGGCCTGGGAAGATGAAAGTGAGCTAGGAGCAGAGCATCATGGGTGATGAGTTGGGAAGAATGTTTGACTTTCTCCGGCTGGTCCTAAATTGGAAGCAGAGTCAAAAATTAGAGAACTTGGCCATTGTTGAAGAAGTCCTAGGCATTTGGAAACGATTGCTGCAAAATGGATATTTGGCTTCCCAGCCTGGTTGCCGCAGTTTGGGTCAGAGTTACACGTGAGTACAGATTGTGGCCACTGTTTGTCTGTATATTCAGTCTCTTAAGGGCCATACCTGGCTCATTTTCCTTTCTAGAGGTAGTTCAATAGATACCTTATATAGCTAGATTGGCTATAGGCTTACCACCCTGGCATCTGATCCCATTTGAACCAAGAAGCTAAGCATGGTCCAACCGGTTAGTCCTTGGGTGTGAGACCCCTGGGAATAGCAGGTGCTGTAGGCTTGGGAGAAAGGCCTGGCAACCCAGTCCCAAAACCATCAGCCATTGAAAACCCTATGAATAGCAGAGAGACACTGACAATAGTGCCTGGAATGGCACAGTGTCAGGGAGTGTTTCGTTCTCTGGTACATAGGGTCAATATTAGTCAGACGTGACTTGTTGGCACTTAACTACAACATAGCTAGATTAGTGTTCCCCTTAACATGTCAGCAACATCCCAGACGTAGTTGTTATTGTTTCACTTATTCCTTTCCCTATAAAATTTTCTACCACCTCCCATGACAACTCAGTTTAATTCACCATCTCAATACCCAGGGACATCATGAAAACTTCTCCTTCACTCTCAACCAGCAAGCTCCAAAATCTTCCTTCTCTAAACACCTAGAGTTCAGACTGCTTTTCCACTGTCATTACACTGCAGAACATGAAATCTTGCTTTCCTAATGCATAAAATGTGACATAACAATGAAATCTTTGTAGGTGGAGAAAATTAAAACAGAAAATATATGTATGTTCTTGTCGCTGAAGAACCAGTTTTTGCTTTCCTTTTACATTCATCTCATTGTGTAATGTTACAATGATGCTTATAAAGGTAATACTAAGTCTAAACACTAACCATTCAGATATCATACTTGGGACCCTGATCACCTGCGAATCTAATATAACAAGACAAGTGTCAAATAATAATGGGCATTTTCCTTGTGTTTCTGTATTAAGAGAGACTCAATTTTAGAAAATTTGAGTCTTTAATGCTTGTGCATTAAAAGACATACACATTAGTTTTCCTCTTGTTTTTCCTTCAGAAAGATCTAGAAGTTATACTTTTTCAGGAAGCTTAGGTAGCTTATAAGTTGCTTTTGTGACAACAACTTGTGACAAGCAACTGTGTTGCATTTGTGACAATAAGGTTTGTCACTGTTTCAGAGAAAATATTGTTTTATGTTTTGACAAAATTTTAGTACAGATGCAAATTTAGAAAAAAGTTTTATTTGTTGAAAAATTGCTTATTAAATGTTAGAATTAATCACAGTTCAAATTACCATCGGTTTTTATAATCACAGATGCAAATTAAAATATTTTCTTAAAATAATTTTTTGAAAGAAAGTCTGACCATGTACCCCAGGTCCTGGAACTTGGGATCCTCTTGCCTCCGCTTCCCTAGTGCTGGATTTATGGCTGCTCATGACACCAGGCCCAAATGTTTACATTTCTAAGATAAAACACCACATTCCATTCAGAAATAGCTACATTTTAAGATTTGCTTCAGAATTCCAATTATAAAGCTGTTGGGAGAATGAATGTATCTACAAAGAAAATCTATTTTTAAATATAATCGAAATAGAGAACCCAGTCTCCACAAGAAAACATATATGAGAAATGTCCTTCATTGAAGCTATGATAAGATTCTTGCATTCTGTTTGTACTGTACTAACTTTACAATGTAGGGTTTTCAAGTTTTAGTGTCAGTGAAAAATGTGATTTTGAAAGCTTTGAAAAGTCTCTTTCTTTTTTCAAGGAAAAAGATTTGGAGTTTTAACATTTTTAAAAGTAGCTTATCTGATTTACATTCCAAACCACTCAGGGATTTTGTCTAAACATAAAACAACAATATTCTCTCTGAAACAGTGACAAAGCTTGTTGTCACAAAAGCAATACCGTATTTATAAGCTACCTAAGCTGCCTGGAAAAATATAACTTCTAGATGTTTCTGAAGGAAAAACAAGAGGAAAACTAATTTGTATGTCTTTTAAAGCACAAGTCAGGTACATGTGAAATACATTTTATTATTTCAGAGGATTTGGGTATCATTAATTTCATGAATATCATAATTTCTTTCGGGTTATCACACAGTATTCTGTTCTAATAAGTGATAGTAATTAATATATTTCTTGGGAAAAACCTTTCTGGGAAGTTTATGTTTATAGAACCTTGAATGAAATAGAAAACTTACTATAGTATTTGGCATGGATGGTATTATTTAAAGTACATTCCCAACTTAATTAAAAATTAAATCCATTTACAAACTTCTATAGATATTTTTGACTTTTCAGTTTGATAAGGTAATGAAGAGAAATTTAAATCATGATTTTTATTTTCTATAATGTTACTACTTCATTCACTTTGTGCGGTACACATGCATTTATTTATATAACTATTTTGTTATCTAGTATGCAGACAAGGATTTAGACAACAATAACTATCAATATCATACATGAGAAATCTTTTTGGCCAGACATGGTGGGTCACTCCTGTAATTCCAAAGAGTCAGGAGGCGGAGCCAAGAAGACTGCAAGTTGGAAGCCAGAGGCAGCCTCCATAAATTAGGTAGACCCTGACTCAAAATTTAAAAAAAGAAATGAGTTAGGGGTGCTATCCAGTGATAGAGCACTGGTAAAATATGTGCAAGGCCCTGGATTCAACCACCATGTACCACAACAATAGCTAAAATAAATAAGATTTTTAAAACATCTTTCTGAAGGCTCATGTATATTATGTGATGAGGGGTGAATAATGGTCTCTTCAAAGATGTCTGCATCCTAATCCTCAGAGCCCATGAAGATAGTACCTTAATTGTACAGACACATTTAAATTAATTATCTTGAGATAAAAGGATTATCCTGGTTGATCCAAATGGATCCAAGGCATCTTCTCTGGAGAGCATCTTTCATGGTATTGGTTTCAAAGATGGAAGTAGGGCCTCACAAGTCAAAGCACATGCATGGCCTCTGGAAGCAGGAAAGAAGGGGAAGTCTACTCTCCAATAGACCGTAGAGAGAAATGCAGCCTTGCCAGTACCTTGATTTTAGACCTGCTACCTAAACCTATGCAATAATAAATACATGTTTTATGTTTGTGGTAGTTTGTTATGGAAACAATGGGAAATTAACAGTCATTTTAATATTCATTGTGATTATTTTTGTTTCAATAATTTGTAGGGCACTAATGCTACATATTCAAAAATCAATGTTGACATATACTTATCCATTGGAAAAGATATGGACTCAAAAAATTTAAATATTTTTACCTTTTTCTGCTAATTCAAATTTTATTTCAACATTTATTTTATTTACTTTTAACTTTTTTGCAAGACTGGGGGCAAGGTTGAACTCAGGGCCTTCTGCATGCTAGGCAAATGTTCTACCTCCAAGCTGCACCTCCAGCCCCTTTCTTATTTTTTTTTTTTTTTTATTTTGGCAAGTTCTTGCTAAGTTGCACAGACTACCTTTCTCTATCTATCTTTTCTTGTAGCCTCGCAAGTTGCTAGGATTACAGGCATGAGCCACAATGCCAGGAAAATTTTATTTGTCAAAGCCACGAAGTGACAACATAAAGCCCCCTAGTATAGGTTGTTTGAGGAGTGGCTGCTCTGGAACGGAGAAGTATAGATCTGAGTTCAGGCTTCATTTAAATAGTAGGTGTAAAACACTGAGCAATTAATCCCTTAACATCCCCACTAATATACAGAATAGGAATAGCATTCCTTAGGGGTGCTTTAAAGACTAAATTAAATAATACAAATATGTGTGTTTTCATGTGCTCAATAAATTACAAGGATATGATGATGCTGCTGTGGACTGATTGCTGACAAGAAATCCAGCAACAAAAGCTTTAGAAAGGTTGAATCCAATGTATGTATATAATGTTTTCAAGACATTAGTAATGCCAGAACATAAATGGCAGGAGGCAGACAATGTATAGTGCTGTTATTAGAGATTCATGGGGGGAATACAGAAGGAGATCTGGAGCACAGTTTTGGGAATTTGGCAACATAACCCGGATTCGGATTCTTGTGTATAAATGAATTTATACTCAACACAGAAGTTACCATAGAGAGTACAGATGAGATTTATTAAAAGATACTACACTATTAAGAAATTATTATAGCTGGGCACGGTGGCGCACGCCTGAAATCCCAGCATCTTGGGATGTGGAAGCAGGAGGATTACAAGTTCAAGGCAGGGTCAGTCTGCCTAACTTAGCAAGACTCTGTCTCAAAAAGTAAAAAAATGGGTTGGGGGTGCAGCTCAGTGGTGCAGCACTTGCAAGGCATGCAAGTACAAGGCCCTGTGTTCAACCCCCAGTACCACAGGAAAAAAAATAAATAAATTATTACAGAGAAGACTGAGGCACGCAGAGAAGCTTAGGTACACCTGGAAATATAACCTAAATATAACCTAAAATAAACAGGGTTCCCTGGGTGAATGTACATAATCATATTGCTATTTCCTAGAGGAAGGCAAAGTCAGGGAGAACAGAATGGGGCAGGCTTCTAGAGGGAAGAGTACCTCAGATCAACACAGAAGATGATGGCCAAGAGAAAAGAGAGGCACACATGTGGTTGCTACAAAAAGAAGAGAGAAGAAAAAGGGCAAGAAGTAGAGAGGAAGGAAGAAAAGAAGAAAGGAAAAGAGAGAGTGAGTGCTTATCCTGGTGTATTTCAAACCAGCAGGAGAAGGATGTGGCAATCCACTTCTGAAGTAATCCCAAAAAAATCAGCCAATGAAAACCCTACATGGGTTGCTATAAGTCGGACCTGACACATAACAGCAACAACACAACATATCAAACTAGTGCACACCTAATGTGACATCAGCCCTGGGTACCCAGCTTTGGGCACCCAGTGTGAAGTGAGCTTGGGGTCTTGGTTTTGTAAATGGATCAAGGGCTTGGATTAGAGAGTGGGATCCATTAGAAAATGTTCTTAGAAACGCACATAATTTCATCCATCATGGCTGACTGACAGGAGTCAATTTCAGTCTCTTTTCCTCCATATTGCCTGTTATGCCAAGCTAACCTTTCCATCAGTGTCAGTAACAGGAGGGTGAGGAGGGTGGTAGAGGCCAGAAGCACAGGTCTAGATAATCTAAGTAACCTGATCAATGCTGGAACTCAGCAGAAAGAACTAGATAGAAATCAAAGATTAATGTGTTAATATCTATGTAAGGCAAAAACAATTATAATAGTTTAGAAAAATGTAGTGTAATCAATTGAAACAGATCTCTTAAACAATGTTGTTTTAAACATGTGATTAGTTAAGAAACTTCCATTTAAAAATGTTTTCATTTCCTTTTAGTGAAAAAATAAGCAATATTGTTCATTTTATGCAAAATGATCAATGTAAATCAATTGACCTTTAAGTTTCATTATTTTTGCAATGTATTAATAACTTTCCGATAACCACTTAGTGCTAGCAGCAGCTTTTCCTGTTGTGATAGGAGAAACTGGTCACTGACCTGAGTTACTCCATGCTGTACTGACTCCATGCTTCTTTTCCTTTCTTCTGAGCTGTTCTAAGAATTTCTCCTCCATAGTTTCCTTGGGCTGGGATCCAGCTCAGTTAGTAGAGTGCTGCTCTGCAGTCTCTGAGGTCCTGAGTTCAATTCCCAGCACCACAAAAATGGGAGAAGGACATGGCAATCCACTGCAGAGGCAATCCTGAAACAATCACCCACTGAAAACCCTGTGAGGATTGCTATAAGTTAGACACAACTCGATGGGGCCTAACAACAAAAATAACAATTTCCTTGGCCCTCAGGAACAACAGGCCTGATTGATGAACACCTTGACACAGGTACCATCTTGGTATCAACACAGCTCTGCATAGCTGATGATCCTGAGACAATGGCCTGAGGAAATGATCAACCAGAACAGGGCCTCTCAGAGAAGACCTAGACAAATACCACATAACCCCCCTTGCAGCACTGTGACGTCCGATACCATTGGATCTCAGAAGCTAAGCAGGGTGGGGCTTGGTTAGTGCTTGAATGGGAGACCGCCTGGGAATACCAGGTGCTATGTGCTTGGGAGAAGGACCCAGCAACCCAATCATAAATATCAATCCACCGTTGAAAACCCTACGAATAGGAGAGAAGCACTGACAATAGTGTTTCACCTGTTGTAGGCAGGGTCGCTATGAGTCAGACATCCAAGGCACCTAACAACAACAACAACAACAACAACAACAACATACCACTGAGACTGCTGTGAGAACTTTGGAGACAGATTTTAGGTCATCAGGCCTCTTTTCCTCCCAATTAGTCATACTGTGAATAAAACTCCTTCCCTAACTTCACCACCACTGTCCTCCTGTGTCGGCTAACAGGCACAGGTGGCCACATCAAGTCTGCTGAGACTCCCAAGAGCCACAATTTCTGCCCTAACTCTTACAACAATAATACAAATAATTTCCCACATATCTTAAGAACATTCACATCCACCTCTTTTTCATTCTTCTCCCTACGTACAGCCAGAAAACCTATTATGAATTAAAGTCTTCTGAAGAAACCACATTTATATTGAAGAATTTGTAGGCTATTTGAACCTGGTTGACTAGAACATCTTGATTGTGGAGATAAAATGTTGCACATCAATAGTCAAATTTATCTTGGGCCACCTTTAGTCTCTTTTAACAGCCTTTTACTACCAACCTATATATCTAACTTAACATTCTCCTGTTGTTGTTGTTGTTAGGTGCCATCAAATCAGGTTCAATTCATACAGACCCAGTGTACAACAAAACAAAACATTCTCCAACACTGTGTCAGGCCCTGCACTGACATCAGTGCTTGTCTGCTATTCATACGGTTTTCAATGGTGGATTGATTCAGGAGTGAATTTCCACGTCTTTCTCCCTAGCCTGCAGCACCTGGTATTCCCAGGTTATCTCTCATCCAAGGACTAACCAGGCTGACTCTGCTTAGCTTCAGGGATCAAGAGGGATCTGATGCTAGGTTGCTATGGCTGCACCCTCCTGAGTACTATATATGACTTTTGGCTTGACAGACCTCTAGCCTCCACCAATCCTAAAGCCCAGAATGCTATATATAAAACCCAAAACCTACAGAAGAGACTTTCCTGCCTTGCTATAGCCAGGCACCCGATATTCCCACCAAAGTGAATGGCAAATTTATTGATTCATGATTTTCTATTTTTCTGTGACTATAAAAGTCATGTAACCTCTTCCACAGTGGAACATGCATTCAGGATTAACTTGAATCCAGGTTCCTGGGCCATGGTCACTCATATTTGACTCAGAATAAACTATTTTTTAAAATTTCCTTTAAGGCAGAGTTATTTTACATCGATATTTTCCATACTGCCAATACACACATATGTTTAAATCACTGAAATTTTTAATAAGTAATTTTTTATAATTTTTCAAAACTATTAAGTAAAATTAAAAAGAATTAGCAAAGTCTATGTTTGTATATTGCCTACTCTAAAGATTTTATTCCAATTCTCTTCTCTGATCCTACAAAACACTTAAAGCTCAAAATCTGTTAAGTATCTATGCCTGACATTTCCTTTCAAAAGGAAATTAGTAGTAATCAATCGTGATAGCCTGAGGGAGTTTCCACTGAAAATACCCATTTGAATATCTGACATCTAGATTTTACCTCCGAATTTCTTATGAATATGCATTGCTCTTTTTATCAAATGAGTATGAGAAAACAAAAGCATTGTCAGTATAAACCTGTAAAACAAACTATTTTAAAAAGATCTATGCTCCATTTGGACCTCATGTTTAGTAACACACTAAGCAAGATGCATATTAGTTATCTTCCACCACTTAGTTTTCCTTCGTTTTTCTATGTTAATTCTAAATCTTTAATATATATTATTATCATTACAAGTCAAACTAGTGAAATAACAGATTTTATTATAACCCAGTTGTATAATGTTTTACCTGAAAAAAGTTCATAAGAGCCTATCTAATATCTTTCATATCAAGACAATTTCCTCACTTGGGGACAGATCTCATAATGGTACTATGGGAGGATTCCATAATTCCCTAAACAACTTCAATGTTTAAAACCTTCATCATCCTGTCTGAAGATTGTAACTTCCACTGCCTGAGGAGGGAAAGAGTCTTGGCTTTCTTCCTTGATGCAAAGTCCAAAAGGATACAAGGTTGGACACTAACCATTCCCTGTTCTTGGTGTGTTTAGGTGACAAACAATTTTTTATTGTTTTAAACTTATATATACTATATTTTTAATATGTGAAAATTAAAAGGTTTTAATAGTCTAAAAATGTATAATACTTCATGTAAGTCATTTAGTTGAACATTAAGGAGTACAATGGGGGGAAATTGAGCAAACAGGAAAAGGAACTTCAAAAATGTCAGCAACTTGAAGAAGTGATACTACTACTAATGCCCAGGATTATGTTTTTGTTTTTTGGTGGTGCTTGGGAATCAAACTCAAGCACTACACATGCCAGGCAAGCACTGTACCACTGAGCTACATCTACAGCTCTAGGTATTTGCAATGATTATGTAATGACTACTGCTGAGGTTCTGTGGGACTAATTAAGTCCCCTTTAATCTCTATGTTAGTTAGCTTTTCGTTATTATAACAAACTACCTGAGATAATCAACTTAAAAAGAGGAAATCTTTATTTTGCCTCACAGTTTTGGAGGGTGCTGTACATGGTCAGTTGGTCCTGATGCTTTTGGGGTTGTGGAGAGGCAGCACAGCATGGCAGGAAGCACACGGCAGATAAAACGGCTCACCTCCTGGCTACCAGCAAGCAAGGAAGCAGAGAACCAGAGACCAGCATCCCATAATTCCCTCAAAG
This sequence comes from Pedetes capensis, assembly GCA_007922755.1. Classification (NCBI taxonomy): domain Eukaryota; kingdom Metazoa; phylum Chordata; class Mammalia; order Rodentia; family Pedetidae; genus Pedetes; species Pedetes capensis. The sequence goes on along the minus strand of VMDO01001354.1, from coordinate 108,135 downwards.
GGCACACCTCCAATGACCTGAAACCTCCCACTAGATCCTATCTGTAAGTCTTCCACCACCTTCCAATAATGTCTGGCTGAGGACCAAACCTTTGAACACATTGGCTTTGGTAGACATTCCAGGACCAAACTATAGCAGTTCTCAAGTTTGGATCTAGTTAAGAGATATATGGAGGAGTCAAGAAGATGGAAATTAGTGTTAGCTAATAATTCTGTCTCTTTTAGATGGACACACTCATCCACATAGAAATCAAAATTCCCTAAGGTTCAGCCCTTTGACTGCAACAGATCACAACTCAGGGCATACCACCTTGGAAGAATGAGAAAAGAGAGAGTTGACCTTCATTTCTTGTGGGAAAATCACCTATCTAATCAGAGAGGAGATAAAAAGCAGAATAAGCTGGAATTGTTCATCTAGTTTATTTTTGGCAAATTGGCTGCTCTTTAGAATCACTGGGAGATTTACAAAACACATATGCCTGGGTCTTTTTCCCAGAGACTCTGATTTGACGATAGTTTTCAAAAAGTATCTGTTTTCATCTATTTTTTTCTATGTTTTATGGTGAAAAACTTGTCACAATGGGCTTTATGAGTCGAGTTTAGTGTTACCAATGAATAAAACCTACAAATGTAATATCACATTTAATAGTAAGTAATGATTATCACTGTTCCACATGATTATTAAGCAGGACGAGTAAGTAATTAACATATTTGAATAAAATTAGTATGGTTTTACATATGTCACACAAGTCCAGGTTTTTCCCTGGGATGTTATCAGCCTTCATCCTGTTTGTACTTTGGGTTTCCCTTTTGACTCCACTGATGAGATCATGGGTTCTCAGGGGACACGTTGGAGTGAACTTTGAACATTTAGTTGCTTATTAGCCTGTTTCCATTGCAAATTAATACAGAAAAGTAAAGAGGTAAAAACCTATAAACCAAGAGGGAACATAAGAGAGGGAAAGAAGAAGAAAAACAAAACCAGAAGAGGGGAACATAGAACAAGATGGCAGGTAACAAAGCAAGGCAACAGAAAGAAAAAATAATTATGAATTTCTGAATTCACTATTTACAAAAGAGGAGTTTGGTATTTACAGGCAAAGTACATTTCAGTTGAAAAGCAAAAGGACAAGCAGAACTTACAAACTCCATATTACAGAATTCATTAATGTGAGCCTTGGCAATAGGACAGATTTTGGCCAATGAGAGGTACAGGGATATGACACTTGCCATTGAGGACTAGCAGCGTGAGTGAGAATGCTTGGGTGCATGCAGGCCAGCTTGCTCCTGCCCACCTCCATGGTAACATCAGGACATGTTCCACTAGACTGGGTCTTAGGATGACAAAGCTCTCCAGGTTAATGCAAGGTAAGCAAAGCCACGTAGAACTGCAACAGTCTCTCAAAACCACAAGTAAGATGAAGATGTTTACTATGTAATCTTCAGAGTTTTAGGAGAGCTCAGTGTTATAGCAAAAACTGCCTAATAGTTAAATTGACAAGGCCAATTGTTTCTGAATATCATGGTGATGTGAGAGTTTTCTTTATTTCATAGACAAGGGCATAGAGTGCTGAAATATAAGAGATTTCTGGTATATTTCTTAGTACTTCTCTCTCCAATAAGATGGAATATTACAATCATTCCATATAACAACTAGAACATCTGATTCCGCCAGAATAAATGTTGCAGTCATTCTATTTAAAAAATATTGTCAGTGGGGATGCTGAATGAAAGCAAAGGGAACATTAAATAAACAATGGGGGTGGGAAATTATAAATAATGACCATGGCTTTGTGACCACTTTTAGAAATAAAAACTATAGTAGTTATACCTACATGCTGTACACATTATAAGTTTTCCCTTTATTCCTTTACTAATTTACCTAAAGTATATTCAGGTATTTCAGATGCACGATAACAGAAGGGAAGTGCTATAGCCCTACACACCCTAACAACCCTGTGACACAAAGAGCAAAATCTCACATATGATCTTGAGAATAACATTCTATCAAACATTCCATCCCAGGATGAATATACAATAGATGGGAGTTTTGGTATTTTTCTCTTTTGGGGGAAAGACCATGTCATTTTTATAAAGGAGGTTGGGTTGTCTTTAGTGAAAAATAGATATATTTGTTTTACTTTCTATCTGCCAAACTTGGATTTCAGTTTCATGAGGATAGATTCTTTCACTGTTGAATGTACTATTTTAGCATCTATAATAATGCATATTACATTGAAAGTATTCGTAAGTATTTAGATAATGAATAAATTAGTTGGAAAGCTATATTGAGCAACTAAAAATAAGAGAAAGCCTATAATAGAGTACTTTAAATTGTAGAAGATGATCCTCAAAGTCCTATGCCATGCTATTTCAAAGTTGTCTATTTGTTCCTCTGCATTTTAACACATAAATTTTAGTTTATCTCATGGTTCTTCTCTATATCTTCTTCAATTTCTATAGTAATAGCTCCTTAAACAGTACCTTGATACTTTTAACCCATTAGGTACAGAGCAGTTGTTAAGGAATAATATTATAAATATAGAATTTATAAATTTTGCTAGGAAGTTAAATTGTATACACATCACTTGCTTTGGCAGAATGAGTTTTTGGAGAGGTAGGAGGCCTTTTGTTTCAGTGTGTGTGTACTATACATATAATATATATTATATACATATAGCCTATATGTCATATATGTATGTGCTGTATATATAATATATATGTACGGTCATGTGTGTATATATATGCTATATATATGCTATATATGATATCTTTATACATATTATATATATATCATAGATATATGAGGTCAGGAGTACAGCCCTCATGGATGGGGTTATATATAATAATAGCATAATAGTGTGTGTAGGCCAGGTGCAGTCTCACATGGCTGTAATTCCAATGACACAGGAGGCAGAGGCTGGAGGATCACAGGCTCAAGGTAAGGGGCTGGGGGTTCAGCTCAGTGGTAGAGCACTTGAAAGGCATGCTTGAGGCCCTGGGTTCAGTTCTCTAGTCCTGAAGAAACAAATACACACAAATATGCATACATACACATACATATATACATATATGTATACAAAATAATAGTTTGTATATATATGTGTGTGTGTGTGTGTGTATATATATATATATATATATATATATATATATATATATATGCACTACATCATATATGCATATATATGACCTGGCAGCCCACTTCTAAAATATTCAGCAATTGAAAACCCTATGGATAGCAGAGAAGCACTGTCAGATATAATGCTGCTTTCACTCTGTTGTACTTAGAGTCACTATGAGTCAAACCTGACTCAAGGGCACCTAATAACAACATACTAATTACCTTCCAAAGTTCCTATCACATAATAGTATCATATTGCAGGGCAATACTTCAATATGAATTTGGGGAACACCAAAATTCAGATGACACAACATCACTAAAATACAAGTATCATGTAATTTTTCTGAAATGGAGATTATTGTAACAAATTTGACAACATGATTGCTGATATACATATATCTTTATGTTTTACAGGACAGTACATAAAACAACAAACAACAAGCATATCTAATATTATTTTCTTAAAGGCAAAATTCTTTCTAAAGAAAAAAAAGCAATAGAACATTTTTGTGAATTTTTCCTAGACTTTTTTTAACCAGTTTCTAATATTTTAATGGTTTCCTAGCCTTCCATGAATCTTTTAATCTTGTAAGATAAAAATAAAGATAGCCAGACTTAAAATTGATTGGTCAATGTTGGTTCAACTCAGTCCTCACAGTTTCTCACTAAAATGAACAGACAGGTAAAGAGGAAACCTTTCAACACCATGTCTAGTTTAGGCTGCTACAACAAAATACCATAAACAGAATGGTTGATAAACAACAGAAAGTTATTTCCTACAGTCTGGAAGCTGTAAGTGTGAGACCCAGGTGTTAGCATGGTGGATTTCTCCTGAAGGCCCCCTACCAGGTTGCAAAAGATAACTTGGCATTGTGATCTCACATGGAGGAGAGCAGAGAGGAAAAACTCTCCCTAGTGATTCTCATAAACTAATTCCATCCATGAGGGCTCCACACTCCTAACCACACCTAATCCTAACTCCCTCCCAAAGGCCTCACCAGGTAATACCATCACAGTGCAGGGCAAGATTTCAACGTGAATTTGCAGGAACACAAAACTGCAGTCCATAAATCACTGCTAAAAATACAGTCACTGTGTTCCAAATATCAGGTAATATTTTTTTGAACTAGAGAATATTGTAACAAAACTGAACATTATAACCACTGGTAAACATGTCCTTTAATCACATGATAGCAAAAAGGAATATATGTCATCTCTCCTGCTTGATATTCATTCTGAGTTACAAACTAGAGGTTATTCTTTCCATCATAAAATTGAGTAATCTTCCATCTACGGTTTTAGTGCTAATCTTAAGGCAGTCATTCCCATATCTACCATCTCTGATATTGGTATTTATTTATCAATATCCAATTAAGAGATCATTACCAACTTTGCCCCAAAATGTACACACAGGCACATGATTTGTCTCAAAAGTAAATGGGCACCTGTATATCATCACAGACTTGCAAGTTTAATATCCACAGCTGTAACACATAATAAAGTGCCAGAGACACAAAAGATCACTGGTGCTAATGCATGCTGGAGGCAAATTTAATGTCATCTGTATGTTTGGGGTACTGGATAGCTAGGAGGTATTGGTAATAAATGAATCTTTTTCATTTTGACGGATTGCTAATTAACTAAATCCTACCATTCTCTGGGAATGGGATTAATAGCTGTACACCCAGCATGTAGATAAAAAATCTCCACAGGAAGAAATAGCAAGCCAAAGGTATCTATATGGCTGTCTTATTAGCACACCTTCCTAGTAAGATCATATCCATCCATCAACAAGTAACCATAAATAAGCCAAAATGGCTTATTAAACAAAATCTAATCAAAAGTACCAAACAAAAAAACAAAAAGCAAAATGAATAAATTACCTACATCTTTGAATACCTTAGACCTAATAAGTGATAAATTATATTTATGTATTTACACTTTACTTTTATCTTTTATACTTGATACATAAAATTATACATATAGGTGATTTACTACAAAGCCTAGATGACTTTATCAAGGAAGCTATAGGACATTTTCAGTAGAGAAAGTAAAGAAACTTTATGGAACAAGAGACAAAATATCAATATGATTTAAAAATTCAAACAGAGGCAATAAAAATAGAGAAGGTAACAAAAGGAAGTTGAAAATTTAAAGGAGCATTAGAGATCGTAAAGTACGAAATTAACAGTCACTTTTCAAACATGAAGAAACTTGTTAAAGCCATGGTTGAGGGGATGTAGAAACGAAAAAGACATGAAATGACTCGATTTTTCTCTTCCAATGCTTGGGCTATACTCTGAGCTATACTCCCAACCCCTCTTTTCAATTTTTCGTTTTGAGATAAGGTCTCAATAACTGGTTCAGAATGCCTCTGGCTTCAAACTCATAATCCTCCTGCCTCAGTTCCCTGAGTTGCTAGGATTATAGGCACGTATCACAATGCTTAGCTCATTAAAATATTTTCAAAGGTTATTAATTATAAAACTTATAGACACTACAGAGATAATCCAAGTCCAGCCTAGAATGTATTGACATAGTTTGGACAGTAGCATTTAGCAAAATACAACTGAAGAATTAATGTTATTAAATATTTTAAATAGTTTTTCATCTCTTAAAAGACCACTAAAAAATACATGTGCACTGATTGCATGTTCAATCAATTTCAGACTGCAGAAGCTGGTAAAAGTCTTAACTTTCTTCATTTGTAGCCTTAATGGTAGGTGTATAAATTTCAGTAATCATATTAAATCTCCTCAGTTGTAGGTGTGTGGATATTATTCTATCACTGACAGTATTGTACTTTGGGACAGATTTTGAGATGTCTTTTTTTAATGATGAATGCCACCTCATTTCTCTTTAACCTCTCATGCCTGGCACAGTATACTACATGATTATCTGATTCAAAATGGTCAGTACCAGTCCATTTTAGTTCATTGATGCATAAAATGTCAATGTTCATGCACTCCATGTCCCTTTTGACAATTTCTAATTTTCCTAGATTCATACAATATACACTCCTTGTTCCAATTATTAATGTATGTTTACAGTTGTTTCTTCACATTTGGAGCTGTGCCACATCAGAAAATGAAGGTCTCCTGGATTTGCTCTATTCCAAACATTAAACTTGACCCTACTTGGAGGCAGCAACTCTTGCCTAGTTGTCTTTCAATGCCTTCTAACACAGATGGGATCATTCCTCACTAGATCCAACTCATAGTGACCCAATATAAAATAAAACACTACCCAACACTGACATGCACACAATCTTTTTGAGAACAGTGTTGCAGCCACTTTGCTTTTTGTCATTTTGAATTGTGTCATATCTCCAAAAGGAGGTCCCAAGGGCTTCATTCCATTCTCTTCACTAAAGTTGACTCTGCTTTGAGGAGGCAACTCTTCCCCAGTCATTTATTGAATGACTTCCAGCCTAGGAATCTCTTTTTCTGGCACTATACTTGACAATGTCTCTCTCTCTCAATGTCTCTCGGTATGTACAGGGTTTTCAAGGGCTAGTTGTTTGAGAAGTGGGCTGCCCTGTCCTTTTCCCTAGCCTCTTGTAGTCTGGAACCTCAGCTGAAACCTGTCCACCATGGGTGACCCTGCTGGTATCTGTAATATGGCTGGCATAGCTTTCAGCATCACAGCAACATGCCAGATCCCACAATAGAGCGAATTGACAGACAAGTTAGGGATTGCTAATTATATAAATTATAAATATATCTTCATGTATGGAGTAGTCCTTATGCTCTCAATTACTGTAATATAATATTTACATATTTAATGCTCACAGTAACCCTTTGAAGTAGATACTGTTATTACCTCCACATTATGAATATGGACACCATGAGTCATATTTTTAGCTATTTGTCCAAGATCTTATACATTTTTCACATTGCCATATGATGAAAGATTAAAATCAAAACAACTTTTTGTCTGTTTCAAAGTTTCATTAAGTTGTAATTAATGAAATTATAATTACACTGAAGAAACTCCTTTGGATGACCTTTGAGTAAGGCAGCAGTAGCCAAAAGATTCATCATTTCCTTTAAATATAATTACACTAATTTAAGTAAAAATATCAACATCCTCAGAAGGATAAATATTGCCAAATGCTAGCTTACATCTTATGACTGAGGTATATTTTATTAAAATAAATTTTACTTTCTGTACTACCTAAAATTTAAGTGCCTGTATTTTACAATGAAATATAAAACCATAAGGTGAGGCAAGAAATATTGACAATAGCCTAAAGGTCTAAGAATTCCCACAAAATATTTGCTAGTCAATAAAACATCCGGTAAAATGTCTCCCCTAGCCTTTTGCCAATTTTGCTTTCCAGTGCAGAATAGTAATAATGAAGCTACAGCAGAGAAAAACTCGCCATTTTTATTTCATGATCAGATTAAAGATTTGGATCAATTTTTGGAATCTTACACTGTTGATTAAATTCCAACGATAACTTTGACAGTCAAAATGATTTAGACCTTGCTCACCAAAGGTTCTAGGAGTCTAGAGGCAATAACTCACAATAAAGGATACTTGCTGACGAGTTTGCCCATTTTGATAGACAGTCAGTCTGGGCTCCCTTGGACCCCATTACCATTTTTGAGTGCCCCTCCTCGCTTCAGCCTGTGTTTCCCTCCAGAGTCTTGAAGGTGTCATTCTTTTGCTTCTGAAGGGTGTGAACCTTGGACTACACAGCCATCTTTGGCCAACTGGCTAAGAGCTGCAGAAGTGCCTGGGAAATGACATCTGCTGCCCTCAGTCCTAAGGCCCTTAGCCAATACTCAACTGGAGTAAGAGTCAGGAAAGCCTAGTTCCTTGGATGTTGAGCCTTGTGTTACCAGTGGTGGGAGAAGAGATGGACTTATAGGACTTAAAATATTCTGTAATTATCTTGATTTTCTTCTTGTTTATCTATTTTATATGTCTTCAAGTAGGAATATAGGATACTCAAAACGTATTTGCTGCTGACTTGATGCCTCAAGTGGTTCATTTGAGCAATTATTCTCCCAACAAATATGTATTCAGTGCCTACCATGCCCCTGCCCTCATTTATATCTGGCTAGATAATTGAAGACACTTTCAACATGGAATCATTGTCAAATTCTACCTATAGTTCTCCTATGACCAATATTGCATGAAGACAGATCACACCTACAATTTATTAATAAAGCTATTCATACATAAACAAGTATGTTCATCTGTAAATACTTTATATGAATATTTACTGAGAAGGCTACTCACACATGAACAAATATGCTCATCTATAAATATAGGTTCATGAGATTCTGGGGACTATCTTTATATCATGTTATATTTCTTAAAGTGCATAATACAATTGGCACAGCACATATGTTGGTTAAATGAAAAAATGAGCATATGTACGTTTCTATCTCCATGTCAGGATAATAAATTAAATTCGCTTATAGACAGAAAAGTATTATAGCAATGTCAGTGCTGTGATTGGACAGACAAGAAAATTGAAGCCAGCCTATGTCTTATTGATATAACACTAAATATGGCTCTTTGACACAGAGAAATAACTTTCACATTAAAAATTTTATCTTTCCTCCTCATGGCTCTTCTAAGTCCTTATTCCATGTCTTTCTTCTATGCTTTTTGGTGTTGTTTTTGATTTTACAGTTATTGTTTTTGTCCAATTTTCCTCCAGTGCTGGGTTCAACCCCAGGACCTCAGGGCCCCAGGACTGGGTTCAACCCCAGGGCCAGGTTCAACCCCTACGCACATGCTCCATGTCTGAGCTACAACCTCCACCTCTATTCTGTTCTTGATTCTTCTCTGCTCAAACGATATGAAATAAAGAGTGAAAAAAAAATAAGGCAAAGCCAGGATATCCAAAGAACTTTAAAGGAGTCCATAAGGCCCATACTATGTTATTTCAGTGTTTACTCTAACTTCTACAAGCCCCTAATCTAACTTTTCTTTCTTAATTTCAAACTGTAGATTGGACTCTTTTGTACTTCCTTAAATTGCTTTGTCTCTTCTTGACTTTAAACCACAGAATGCACTTTTTAGGACATATTTACTCTTGGCATGATTAATTTCTAATACCTGATACAAAACCCAATGCAAATTCTTGCTTTTACTAGAAGGCATGGAAGTCTCAACTTCAGACTGTGCCTCCTGCCTTCTCCTCACTATTACCCTCATATTTCCGTGTGCAAAGTTTTTACAGATTCTAACAATATAGGGGTGGGCTGGGATTTAGCTCAGTTGGTAAAGTGCTGCGCTGCAGTCTCTAAGGCCCTGAGTTCAATTCCCAGCACCGCAAAAATGGGAGAAGGACCTGGCAATCCACTCCCAAGTCAACCCCAAAACAGTCAGCCATTAAAAACCCTATGAGGGTCGCTATGAGTCCGATGCTGACTCCATGGCACCTAACAACAACAACAACGATATAGGGAGGGGATAAAATAAAACTCTGTACTGTCAAAATGCAATTTTCAAAATTTTAAAACATCATTCTCATGTCACTAGATAGTATGGCTGTGGAAACTTTCATTCAATTATTTGGTGAGGATGCAGTAGTGTCCTCTTCTCTGCCAGTCTGCTTTCCCTAGTTTTAATTGCCAGCAGTCATTCACAGTCCAGAAACATTATGTGGGCAATGCCAGAAAAAATAACATTCATAAAGTTTAAATCTTGTTCTGAGTATTTTTGTTGTTATTAAGTCCCATTGAATGGATTCCAACTCATAGTAATCCTGTGTACAACAGAGTAAAACACTCCCCAACACTGTGCCATACCTGGCACTATTGTCAGTGCTTCTCTGCTATTCATAGGAATTTCAGTGGCTGATTATTTCAGGAGTGTGCTACCAGGTTCTTCTCCCAAACCTACAGTACCCCATATTCCCAGGTGGTCTCCCATTCAAGTACTAACCAGATTCCAACCCTGCTTAGCTTCCAAGATCAGATGAGATCAAATACCAAGGTGCTATGGCTGTATAGGACGATGAAAACTCCTTCCATTCTATTTCATCCATCCTAGGATATAAATCGGGCTGGGATTTAGCTCAGTGGGTAGAGCACTGCGCTGCAGTCTCTGAGGTCCCGAGTTCAATTCCCAGCACCGCAAAAATGGGAGAAGGGCCTGGCAATCCACTCCCAAGGCAATCCCGAAGCCCTCAGCCATTGAAAACCCTATGAGGGTCGCTATGAGTCGGATACCGACTCAACGGCACCTGACAACAAGGACATAAATCATCCCTCTGTCCAGCATATATATGATACCATATGCTACCAGCTATTAGTTGCCTAGTAGCCCTCTTTGTTATGATATCTACTGTTGTAGAATTGCAGTGCTGTGTTCGAGTATCCCTTATACCATAGCCTAAATCTGCATCACAATGCCTGTGTCACCCATGCCACTTCAACTCATGCATAGGCTTTCCTTCATGTCACATCCTCACAAGAAGGGTAATTCCAGTACAATAAGAGATTCTGGGAGATACTGTATTCATAGCACTCTGATTACATTGCTATAATTGTTCTATTTAGTCTATTAGTTGTTCTTATTTTCTTACTGTCCCTGATTTGTAAATTAAGAGTATCATAGGTATGTGTGTACGCATGTATGTGTAGAAAAAAGCCATAGAGGTAGGGTTCGGTGTTAGCAAAGGTTTCAGGTGTCTATGAGGGGGGGGGTCTTAAAATATGTCTCCTATGGATGGTATGAGAGGGGACAATTATACAATAGTAAGACAAATCCACTTCAAAATGAAATTTAGAAAAGTTGGATTTTACATTGAGTGGGAAAAAAAGCAATGTTGAAGTAAGACAGCTAAGTCAGAAACAAAACAGGCTAATGTCCTTTTGGGGAGCTTATCTGGACACTGGAGCTAACTTTGGGGCTTATCTAGACAATAAAGAAAATGTCACCTTATCAATTATATCTAAATTTATATCTAATTGTAAAATATCAACAATAGCCACTAAGTTCAAAGAGCATTAAGGGAAAATATAAATCATCAGGGCTGGGATTTAGCTCAGTTGGTAGAGCTCTGCACTGCAGTCTCTGAGGTCCCGAGTTTAATTCCCAGCACTGCAAAAATGGGAGAAGGGCCCGGCAATCCACTCCCAAGACAATCCCGAAACAGTCAGCCATTGAAAACCCTATGAGGTTCTCTATGAATCGGATACCAACTCGAGGGCACCTAACAACAACAACATAAATCATCAATCGTAAATAGCAAGTCAAACAAATTTATATTTTTCTAGAGGCAGATTTCTATAGGGATGTTCATGAGGCAGTATTCAAAATTAAATTACAAAGTCATCTATATTTTTTCCCATTTCAAAAATATTAGTATCACTAGGCATGTTGGCACAGGCCTATAATCCCATCAATTTGGGAGGTGGAAGCAGGAGGATCGAAGGTTGGAGACCAGAGGCAGCCTGCTTAACTTAGGGAGACCCTGTCTCAAGATAAACAATAAAAAAGAGGCTGGGGGTGCAGCTTAGTGATAAAGCCCACGCAGAAAAGTATGCAGGAGGCCCTGGGTTCAGCCCCTAGTACTGAAAAAAAAAATGAGTACCTGTCCTTTTAATGGGCAAATTTCTCTTGCAAATTTTATCAGGTCAATTGCATTTAACCCATTCATTTTTTATCATTTTATATTAAACCGACCTCCCTTAACACAGAAAACAGAAAAGTGAAGTATTAACATTGATTTCATAGACAACAAATATAAAAAAATAAAATATCTTTATCATTTGATGGTGGTTACTATTCCCTATTGGAAAGTCCTTCCTTGTAACATCTTTGCAACATTACACAAATCACTCGTTTCTTTTTTGTCCTCTTTCTCTGCTTGATTATTCTTTCCCTCACTTCTTTCATTCCCTGTTTTTATTCAGCTACTTTCACAGATTTGTTGTTGTTGCTGGATGCCACTGAGTCAGGTCCAATTCATAGCTGTCCTCATAGGGTTTTCAATGGCTGGCTCATTGTTTCTGGATTGCATGAGGAGTGGACTGCCATCCTTCTCCCATTTTTGTGGTACTTGGGATTGAACTCAGGTCCTCAGAGAGTGCACAGCACAACTGAGCTAACTCTTACCAAAAAATTCACAGATTGAGCATCCCCAAATTTGGGCCTCACAGTATTTTTTTGTCCTTTAGAGAACTCATACATTGTCAATATTGAATTATTATTCCTATTAAAAACCTGAAGCCTACTCATTCTGACTTGGGACCAGAAAGTTATTGGAAACTGCCAACAGGATGTTCTTAATTGCTTTGATTACCTCAAGTTCAAACAGTGAAACCCGCATCTCACATGGGAGCACACATAGCTGCTGTCTTCTGTTAATTGCACAGTGCTGTTCTCCCAACTTCAGATGTCCAGTCTTTGCTTTACTTTATCTCCTACATCCACTCAATATACAAAAATGATTAGATGAGCTGTCAGCCCTCAGTTGGAACTATCTTCTGCATTGCTTTTCTTCTCTTTACCAATGCCCAGACTAATGTCTTTCTGCTTCCCACCCCTCTATCACCTAACTTGCTGGCCTGTTTTGCTGCAGGCAGAGACACTCTCTCTGATATTGCCAGATTAAATATCTTAAAATATGACTTTCATAATATCTTCTGCTTTAAAGTTTTCATAGGCTCCTAACTACTAAGACAATGAAATGCATCCTCCTTCATTTTTAAAGCTATCCATGACTTAGCCCTGACCTGTACTTTTACCATTAACACCTAGCTGGCACATGCCCTAAGCAGAACATAACTGGTAACATAAGGATGGATAGGTGTTTTCTTTTTTATTGCAAGTGGCTTTATGTTTTGTTTTTTATTTTTTTCCATAGTCAAATAAGGTTTCATTTAAAAATATCAAGAGGAGACTTTCATTTTAAGTATCAAAGATTTTTTTAGAATTACTGTCAATTTAATAATTTATAAACAAAGAGATTGCTTTTATAAAAGATTAATGAATATATATCTGAAACCATAACAGACAAAATATTTTAAGAAAGGTTTAAACCAAAACATAAAACCACTTACAACTAAAGGAAATACCTACACATCCTTTAAAAAGATACAGTCTCATTAAAGTCATTAAGTTGTATATAAAAACTTACTAATGAAAAAGTTAAAAAAATACAATAAATAAATAAATAAAAAGATACAGTCTTAGTGGTCCAGTGTTACAGGTTATGTTCTGGTTAGGGCATGTCACCAGGTAACTGTTTTCTTTCCCTAATACATAGTCATTGTTTTTTGACTTACTATCCCCAAGCATGCTTTCCCTCTCTGCCCCCAAAACTTGTTTTTGATTGCCTTCACAGCCCTCCTTACAATGTCCCAATTCCTTCTCTATAAATGGGCAACATTTAGAGAGAGGCAGACATGTGGCAAGAGAACATACCATGGGAAATCCTATCTCCTTTGACACCAATATCCACATGGCTCAGACTATTGTGGCAAAAGGTTCATAGTTACAAATCCCTCACTAGAAAATTCACCTACTTATAATTTTCAATGACTGCTGTAAGGCCCAGCTTGTGAAAGTTAGAGAACAAATAAGGGAGACCAGAGAAGAACTGATGCTTTTGAACTGTGGTACTAAGACAAATATTGAATATACCGTGGGCTGCCAAAAGAACCAACAGATCTGTCCTAATAAAAGTGCAACCAGAGTGCTCCTTGGAAGCAAGGATGGCTAGACTGTGTCTTATGTATTTTGGACATCATGTTGGGGAAAGTGGCAGGTGAACACAAAAGCAAGACTCTCAACCAGATAGATTTACACAGTGGTTACAAAAATGTGTTTCAATAAGAAAGATCCTGGGCATGGCACAATATTGGGTAGTGTTTTGCTCTGTTGTATATAGGGTGGCTATGGGTCAGACTCAACTTGACAGCACCTAACAACAGTTTATGTGCTGAAAATAAAACAATGAGTGAAAGACAGGATGTCTTACCCTCACAGAGCTTATATTAACAACAACAAAATAAAAGCATAGTATGTGAAATGGTATTAACTAAGTTCTCCATATATAAAAACAGCAGAGGAGGACATAACTAAGCTAAAATCTGAAGAATGTGAAGAATCAGGCCATGCAGATCACCAGACAAGAATGAATGAAGATCCCAGCTAATGGTAGTACTGGAGGGAGATAAAGCATAGATTTTCAATATAATATTGAAGTCAGGTCATACAGGATTTTTCTGATAGATTAAACTACAGTCAGAGCTAAAGGAAGAGAAATTTCAAAGAGGCTTTTAACTATAGAAACTAATAGAATAAATTTGCAATTAAAAGAGGAGGGAAGACTGAGATAAGGGCTAGTATGTTGGGGAGAATCACAAAGTGTGTTCAGAAAGCTTTACTTAAATATTTCTATTACATATCTAAGAAGGAGTATTGGTTGGCTCACCTATAATTGCAATTCAAAGCAGAGGTCTTGGGGTGGGGTGATAACAATGTGGGAGTCATAAGGATGTGGACCAAACGTAAAGCAATGAGATTACACAACATCACCCAGGGGCTGAGAGTCAGATGAGAGCATGAGCCCAAAACTGATTTGTAGAGTGTTCCAAAATTTAGAACCAGTAAAGTAGATTAAGAAAAAGAAGCTTGTGATGTGTAAAGAGAACAGAGAGTCACATTGAAAGCCAGCAGAGCAGTTTTCAAGATGGAGGAGCAGGCAACTGTTTCCAATGCTGCTGCCTGAAGGAAGATGGCGGCTAATGTATCATTGAGGGCTGGAAGCTCTTTTGGTATTTTCTGACCCTCATCTCCCACACCCCAGTGTCCTCCACAGAGTAGGCATTCAATAATCCCTCATTAGCTGCTGTCCCTTGTCACTGCTGCATCAGGCTGTCAGGTAAAAAATTTACTGTGACAAGATTCCTAGCAAAAGTGCAGCCCTGGCTCATCTCAAGAGAAATTTGGAGGCACTACATCCAATAGATATTCTTAACATCCTTCAATTAGTATAAATCCTTCAGGTCCTATGCCCAGTTCCAAAATGAAAGTGGTTGTGGCTAAGTGGTGATAGATATTCATTTTAGTCTATCTTTTATTCATGTTAGCTTTAGTCACATTTACAGTTTGAGGAGTCTATTACTTCAAAATGCCTCCCAAGAGCAGAAAAAAGTTACTAAATAAATCAGTATATCTATTAAGTGCCAAAGAGTATTCCATGTGAACTTTTTTTCTCTTCAGGAGTTCAAGTCCAAAACCAATCTACTATTGCTAGAGTGAAACAAGGGAAAAAATTGTACTTTAACATTTTCATCATTTCCTCATGAAAACACTCTATTATCTGGTGTTCACAATAACCCCAAATAGATAGAAGGCTGTGGGTAGCCTAATGAAATCTATATTTCCCCCAAGGAGTCAGACACCTTCTAGTTCCAACCTCTTATTTTACAGTATCTCAATGTAGTCGCTATTTAAAAGTCTGCTGGAGGAATGGACCAAACTTTTTCTCTGCCTGCTTCCTCACAGGCCTGATGACCTTTATAAATGGCAGCCAATCTCTGCTGAATGAAAGATGAAGGGAAAGAGGAAAACATTAAGATATTTTGTCCTACTTTTTTGTGACTTGTTGAAAATAATCATAGGGTCTATTTGTCACACCGGAGCTTTGTCTCTTTTTTTCCCTATAGCACCTGACAGGTTCAATGAAAAAACTGCAAGTAAAGATGAATTGGCAGCAGTATCGTTTCTGCTCTCTCTCCTGGTCTTGCTAATTTTTCTTCAGATGAAATATATATACCATAGCGAGTCAGTTAAGTGAAAGAAACCTCTATAGGGAGAAAGAGAGTAACCAAGTCCTTTTCCCTAGTACAGAGGCAGCTATTAAAAGATATCTGTCTCTTTCATTTTCAATAATCCAGCTATACCCCCAGTCTTTATATCTGTAAGATGAAAATGTGTTTTCCCTTGGAAAAGAAAAATGACAGATGGTGCAGGGGGGCAGGAGATTGAGAGTAAATGGAGGGAGGAAACAGAACACAGGCTAAATGAATACAACCACAACAAACCAAGTTAAGGGGAAATATTGAATTCTATAAGACATTGTCAGGAGGAAATATTTTAAGTTAAATATAACGTCACTCAAGAATATATAGTTAAAAATAATGTGTCCCTGAAAATCACTTAAAATGATGACATAGGATCATATTTCATATGAAGTAAACTTGTGAGTTAAAGTAAATTTTCAAGGTTCCTCTGAGACTTCTAATATATGGATCTTTTCAACATTTGATTGGACAGAGTCACAGAGAAATCTTCTTTAAGAGGCTCAGTGTTTTGTTTGGCATCACTTCCTTATTTTAGAATAATGTAACTTCTATTCACCAGGCCTAATTTAACCATACTGTGCTGTTCATTTTAAGTTAAATTCTCATTTCATATTTTTATTAAGAAATGTTTTCTCAAAGTTTGATTATCTCTTATCAAACATTCCTGTATTTTTTGCTTTGGCTTTGTGTTTGTTAAGTTTAACCTATTATTGTCTTGCATAATTTCAAGAACTTATCAATATTTTCTTGAGATTAGTGGTTACTTATTTTAAAATGTTATGCTCTATATCATAACTCACTTCTGTGTAGCAGTTGTTGCCTAAGATGTTTTATAAATAGGCATTGTTACACCATATTGAACTGATGATCAAGCAAACTCCTAAGTTTTGTTGCGTTTCTTTTCTTTTTTTCTTTTCTTTATTTTATTTCCTTTCCCAGGGAATACTGGCAGATTTCCTACCACCTGAACTTGGGTTATTAAAGCTAGTGTGAGATTTGAAATTCTTGAAGTTATACATGGCTAAGTATCTTGCCCTGGCCAGTATATAGGAGCAGAAATGACCCTGGTCATACCTAAGCAGAAACATTCAAGGGCCAGAGTATTATCTTCTTTTCTCCACCCCATTTTCTCCACTGTTGTGTTATAACATGCTCTTGTGATACTGCCATAAGGTCAAAGCAATTTTGAATGAGAGTCCATATATAGGACATCTGCCCTGTAGCAGTCATCTAAGGAAGGAAAATTTGACTTCTCCACCTCCCAGAAAAGCCTATCTTATCCTAGATTGCTTCTGTTAGGCACCATTGAGTCGGGTCTGACTCATAGTGACCCTCATAGAGTTTTTGATGGATAATTGTTTGGGGATTGTTGCAAGAGTGGATTATCACATCTTTCTCCCATTTTTGCAGTGCTGAGGATGGAACCTGGGTCCTCAGAGACTGCAGAGTAGCACTGTACCATCTGAGCTAAGTCCCAGCCCATCCTGGATAATAAAAACAATAAATTAGAATCAGTACAGGGATTCCATATTTTGTATAATCCCTGCATGAACCTATCCTTCATATATCACCCCTACTCAGACAAGGGTGGTGCTGGCATTGCAACCATCTAGTGCACAAAGATTTCATCCACAGATACATAGCTGGTGTGCATATTCATCCAATGGCCATTCATTACCCATGGGAAGAAAACAGTTTGAGGCACAAAATGTAAAAGTCTCTCAATATCTCATAGTTGTTCATGAAACACACACACACACACACACACACACACACACACATACACCCCACACACCATACAAAGATTAAAAGATCCTATTAAAAACTATATGTTAGAAGTAAGATTTGAAACCCGGATTCCAGGAAAAGATTTGAAATGCACACATCATATCAGACTATTAGATCACCCTGCCTGAGTCATAACCCTGTGAGAATAAGAACTATACAGGCAATATAAGGATTTTTCCTTTAATTCAACCAGAATATCTAGGAGTGAAAATACCCATTGATATGCCTATTGCCTCCATTAATAAAAAGAAACTACGGCTGGGCATGGTGACATCTGCTGTAGTATTGCCTGAGGAGGCTGAAGGGGATCACTTGAGCCCAAGAGATTGAGGTCAGACTGGCGACATAGCAAGACCATCTCTCAAAAGTGAAAATAAAATAAGTAAATAGATAAAACCCTGAGATAGTAAATGGAAACTATTGGACTTCATTCCTAAACTACCCTATATACAATTAAGATTTATATTTTGAGTTAGAGTCTTTCTCAGTTATATAGTCTGCCTCTGGCCTGATCTCAAGATCCTCCTGGATCTACCTCTCAATTCAATTCTCTGTGATCCCATATGTGCCCTTTCCCAGTTTTGTACTGTTGTTGTTGTTGTTAGGTGCCCTCGAGTTGGTATCCGACTCATAGCGACCCTCTGTACAACAGGGGAAACACTATTGTCAGTGTCTCTCTGCTGTTTATAGGGTTTTCAATGGCAGATTGATTTTTGGGAGGGGGTTGCCAGGTCCTTCTCCCAAGCCTCCAGCTTCTGCTGTTCCCAGGCGGTCTCCCATCCAGGTACTAACCAGGTCCAACTCTGCTTAGCTTCCAAGATCTGATGGGATCAGATGCCACAGGGCTACAGCTGCAGGCTAAAATTAATATGTTGTTGTTGTTAGGTGCCGTCGAGTCAGTACCCGACTCATAGCAACCCTCATAGGGTTTTCAATGGCTGATTGTTCCAGGATTGCCTCAGGAGTAGATTGCCAAGTCCTTCTCCCATTTTTGTGGTGCTGAGAATCAAACTATGGACCTCAGAGACTGCAGAGCAGCCATCTACCAACTGAGCTAAATCCCAGCCCCTTACCAGTGTTAATAAAGAGAAATAACATTTTATTCAACACTCTATTTTGTTTTTATGAAGTAACATCCATGTTCACTTGAATACATATTTTTGAGTATATTTCCTCTTCTGTAAATTTTACATCATGTGCTTTTGCTGTTTTCTATTTCCTATCTGTAGCATTTGGGAGAAGGACCTGGCAACTTACTCCCCCGCCCCCAAAAAAATCAATCAGCCATTGAAAACTCTATGCATAGCAGAGAAGCACTGACAATAGTGTTTCATCTATTGTACATAGGGTCACTATGAGTGGGACACTAATTCAACAGCACATAACAATAACAAATCTGTAGCATTTATATATTGAATAAATGTCACCATACCACAGGAATACCTGCACTTCCATATTGAATGCATCAGTTTTCACAATTGCAAGGGTATGGAATTAACCATGATGTCTTTCAACAGAGGAATGGACTGAAAAATTGTGGTATGTATTCAAATGGAATATTACTCAACAGTAAGGAAGAATGCAATTACGTCACTTGCTGCAAAATGGATGAAACTGGAGAACATCAATTTAAGCAAATTAACCCAGATTCAAAAAGAGAAATATTATATGTTCTCATTCATGTATGGGAGCTAAATCTAACTTGGGGCTGGGATTTGGATCAGTGGGTAGAGCGCTGCGCTGCAGTCTCTGAGGTCCCGAGTTCAATTCCCAGCACCGCAAAAATGGGAAAAGGACCTGGCAATCCACTCCCAAGGCAATCCCGAAGCACTCAGCCATTGAAAACCCTATGAGGGTCACTATGAGTCGGATACGGACTCGATGGCACCTAACAACAACAACAACAACAAATCTAACTTAAAGGAGGAAAAAAAGTATACATATTTACATATGTAAAAATGAACAATCATATCTATCTAATAATGGAAAATATAAGTAGATCAGAAAGGAGGGGGCAGGGAATCAACAGGTGGGAGCAGAGGTTAGGGAAGGGAGAAAGGGTGGAAGATAATGTAGAGGGATAAAGAGGGAGTGCAAAATCTCAAAATATATGATGCAGCTATATGAATGTATGAAAAATAGGGGGAACGGAAATAAAAATCAATGAGAATATAACTCATGATTGCAGACAATTTTTTCATTACACATTAATTCGAATGCCTACTTTTTTTCTTCTTTTGTTTATACTGTTCTGTAAAACATGTATGATGATGAATACATAAGCAAACATGATTTAATAGTTGCAAAAAGGATATAGCAAATGAATTATTACTGTATATCCCAACATTTATGAATAAGAAGAAATTTTAAAAATAAAATTAAATAAATAAATGTCTTGTAAAAGGTACAACAGGAATGAGCATGAAATTTGGAGTTAGATGAACAAGAGTTTGGTTTTCCCTGGGTTTACTTTATAGATGCGCAGGCCCACACAAGTGTATTACTTTAAATTCCTCAGGGAAATAGAATCAAGAAAAAGAGATTTATTAGAAGGAATTCATTCACACAATTTTGGAGACTGACAAGTCCCAAGATCTGCAATTAGGTTCTTGAAGGTCTTTACTTAGCAGACAGAGCTGCTGGGTGGACATGTCCTTTTGACTGCCTGGTTGGAGACACAAATAATGGGTAATATCAGAACCACCTACTGAAAAGATCTAGAAGCCCAGAAATAAGCCTACACTATCTGGTCATGCAGTTGCTGTTGTTAGGTGCCATCAAGTTGGATCTGACTCATAGCGACCCTCATAGGGCTTTCACTGGCTGATTGTGTCAGGATTACTTCGAGAGTGGATTGCCACATCCTTCTCCCTCCTGTCATGCTAGAAAGCAATAAAAGTCTAATGAGGTTATGACAAAAGGAAAAAGATAATCTGAGACAGCTTCCACTAGAAAATTTAAACAGCAGGAAGAAACAATTATGATATAGTACAAGTATACAAACATTCATAAGATCATGTTGTTGTTAGGTGCCGTCGAGTCGGTATCTGACTCATAGCGACCCTCTGTACAACATGGGAAACACTATTGTCAGTGCTTCTCTGCTGTTCATAGGGTTTTCAATGGCAGATTGATTTTTGGGAGGGGGTTGCCAGGTCCTTCTCCCAAGCCTACAGTTTCTGGTGTTCCCAGGCGGTCTCCCGTCCAGGTACTGACATAATTATACTAAAAATACATATCGTTAGCCACTGTGGAAGTTGCAAAGGCACAAACTTTGTTTTTGATTATTTATTTTACCTTCTTTTAATGTTGCAATGAATGCAGAGCACCCCAAGGTTGATGTGGTAAACTTCTTCATAGAATTCCTGCAAGAAAAGACAGAAGGGAATGAGAATTAAAATAGCAAAGTAATATACTATCATTTGAAAATAATGCGTAAATGCATTCTAAAACCATTAATCATTATATTAATTATAGAATACTAAAAGATTATGATAAGTCATTCATAAAAAGTTGTTCCTAGATATGAAGCCTGTAGCCCTATCACCTAACTACAATAACAAGTGAGAAAAGAAAAATAAGCAACTCTGAGATAGCAACCAGCAAATTCAAGAGGGTTTTGGATACACTGTAGGTGATTTAAACATAAACTAGGTATTGTTGTTGTTGTTAGGTGCCACTATGTTGGTATCCAACTCATAGTGACCCTATGTACAACAAGTGAAACACTATTGTCGGTGCTTCTCTGCTGTTCATAGGGTTTTCAATGGCTGATTGTTTTTTGGTAGTTGGTTTCTGGGTCCTTCTCCCAAGCCTACAGCACCTGGTGTTCCCAGACAGTTTCCCATCCAAGTACTAACCAGGCCCCACTCTGCTTAGCTTCCAAGATCTGAAGGGATCGGACTCCACAGTGATATGGCTGTGGCTAAATTAGGTATTAGGTGATACTGAAGAACCATTACTAATTTTCAAACTTTCATAATGTCATTACACTCATGTGAAGCAAAATATTCTGACTCACATGTCAACTGGGATTTGTTTTTAAATAATATAGGAAAAATACACAAGTGCATATAAAAATACAAAGGGAAATATGAAACAATATTGGCACAGTTGATAATTGCTCTGGCCAGGTAATAATAAATGGAAGTTCGATATATAGTTATTTCTACTTGTACATGCATTTGAAATTTTTCTTAATGAAAATTTAAATGAAACAAAAAGAAGTACTGGGCACCATGATATGTGACTTTAATTCCAGTGACTTGGGAGCCAGAGGCAGGAGTATCAAGAATTCGAGGCCAGACATATCCAGTGTAACTTAGCAAGACCCTGTCTGAAAATAGAAATAAAAAAGGTACTGAGGATGAAGATCAGTGACAGAGCGCTTGTGTAGTATGCATGAGACTCTGGGTTCAACCCCCCAGTACATGGGGAGAGTGAGAGAAAAAGAGAGAGGGAGAGAGAGAGAGAGAGGAAGAAGGAGGAGGAGGAGGAGAAAGAGGAGGAAGAGGAGGAAGAGAAGGAAGAGGAGGAGGAGGAGGAGGGGAGGAAGCGGAGAGGAGGAGGGAAGGAGGGAGGGAGGGAGGGAGGGGGAGAGAGAGAGAGAGAGAGAGAGAGAGAGAGATCTCAGAAAACATGTGTGAGCTCAATCTCTGAGAGGAAATTAAGTGTAAAAAGTTTATAGAGAAACCAGGACTAGGGAAATTGGTAATTTTGCTATTTTCTAAAGGTAAATAGGTCCAATCTTTATAATATTACAATTAATTATCTTTGTAAGGCAGGTTAGTGATTTTTCCACCAAACTAACCTAATTAAATTTCTACTTTAGGACAAAAATGCTAGTGAATAATATCTGATAAAAGTTTCATATGCATCTCACTAAGAGTTAAAAGAACTTTATTCCCTTATGGAATAATGGGGAAAATTCAAAAGCATTATTGGACTCATATATAATCTGCTTCAAATTAAAATTGCTTCATGTAACTAAGAGATAACCCCTTTGTTCAATGCCTCAAGGGTTCTCTTTCCTTTGCAGGGAGCCTAGCAGAGATTGAACTCTATCAAAATGGCTCAAGAGAAGGCCTTCATGCTTTCTAACTGAAAGTCCCAGCACTCTCTTGACTAATAAGGTCATTTATTGCACCAGTGAATTAGCCTGTTCAAGCTGATATCACAGAGTACCAAAAACTGGATGATTTAAACCACAGAAATTTATTTCCTCCCAATTCTGGAGGCTAAAAGTTCAAGATCAAGGTATCAGCAGGTCTGGCCTCTTTTGAGGCCTCTCTCCTTGGCTTGTTGATGGCTGTCTTCTTCCTGTGTCTTCACACGCTTTACAATACATGTGCATGTGTTTGTGTGCGTGTCCTAATCTCCTCTTATAAAAAACATTAGTCATATTTGATTAAGACCCATCCTAATGACCTCATTCAGCCTTAATTACCACTTTGTTGTTGTTATTTTTAGGTGCCATCCAGTGAATTCTGACTCATAGTGACCCTGTGTACAGCAGATTGAAACACTTCTCGATTCTGTGCCAGGCACATGATCTTATTTATATTTAAGCCCACTATTGCAGACACTGTGTCAATCCATCTGGTGGAGGGTTTTCTTTTTTTTCATTGACCTGCCACTCTCTCAAACATGACGTCTTTCTCCAGGCACTGATCTCTCCTGACTCCATGTCCAAAATAAGTAAGATGCTGTTTGGCCATACTTCCAAGGAGCACTCTGGTTGCACTTCTTCTAGGATAGATGTGTTGGTTCTTTTGGCAGTCCATGGTCTATTCAATAAATGTCACCAGCACCATAATTCAAAAGCATCAATTCTTTTACTGTCTCCCTTGATCAATGTCCAGCTTTCACAATCATATGATGTGACTGAACATACCACGGCAATTAACACTTAGAAGATATTATATCCAAACAGAGCCACATTCTCAGGTAGCAGAGGTCAGAGCCTCAACTCCTGAGTTATGGGAAAACACAATTCCTTTCCTACCAACTAGAAAGCTCTCATTTTGCAGAGTTAAACATTTAGCCTCTTTTTCTCCAAACCCTGTAAATAGAAAGCTGATGAGGCACTGATTTTCTTCTAAAAATTTAGCAGCTTCCTTTTCTGCATCCAATAATTACTTATTGCAGTGGAAATGAGATCATAAAAAAATCTCATAATTCAATGCCAAATTTTTTCTTGAGTGTTTTCTTTATTTACCTTTCTCTTTACAAAATGTGTCACGAGGAGTTCATTGTACAGCTTTGCACTGAAGAATACAGGATAGAAAGTTAGTGCAACCCAGCCAAAACTATTATTCTTTGCTATTGTTGGGTGCCATCAAGTCAGATCCTCCTCATAGTGACAACAGAATGAAATACTACCCAACACTGTGCCATACACATGATCTTTTTATGTTTGAGCCCATTGTTGTAGTCACTATGTTTATTCTCATTTTAAGTCATGCCACATCAGCAAAAGTTGGTCCGCAGGGCTTTGTTCCCATTATTAAGGAGGCAACCTCAAGGAGGCAGCCCTTCTACCAATCATTTCTTGAATGCTTTCCAGCCTGGAAGGCTCCTTTTCTAGCATTATATTTGACAGTGTTTCTCTGCTATTCATAGGGGTTTCAATGGCTAATTGTCTTGGGAGTGGGCTGCCACATCCTTCTCCCTAGTCTGCCTTAGTCTGGAAGGTCAGCTGAAACCTGTGCACCATGAGTGGCTCTACTGATATCTGAGATAATGGTGGCATAGCTTTTATAATCACAGAAACATGCAAGTCCCTAGAGCATGACAAGCTGACAGACACATGGGCGAACTATAATTCTAATGCCCTCTTGTAAAGGAATGTCTAATTTATATCATTTTCATAATGAAATAAATGAACATACATATTATTCATTTATTGAGTCCCTGTCACATGCCAGGCAGTTAGCAGGTAGCTGCTAATACAATTGGCGAGAATCCTTTCCCTTCACTAGTAAAGAAGACACAAGTCAGTGAATGCTAATAATGAGGTAAAGATTTTTCAAGGATAGTGTAGCATAATGATAAGTCACTTATATCAAACAAGTGTTTATTGGGAAGTGGGGATGTGAATAAGAAGGCTACTTCAGGGAAAAACAACAAAAACTACACAGAAGTCAACAAAAGAGTAGGCTGAATCTGAGGCATATAAATAATTTTGTATAATTGAAGCAAACATGCATACATAGTATGCATAACTAGGTTTGTATTTTAGAAGACTGCCAATCAAAAAAGGTGCTGAAGTCCTAGAGGTCAACATATCAAGATGCCCAGCACTTGTATGGCTTCCCTCCCCACAGCCAGGACGAAGCTAGCTCTCCTCCTCCAATCAGGATTAGGACCCCACACTGAGAGGGACTGGCAAGGCATAGCAGACGGAGTCAAGGACAGAAGTCTTCAGGATGCCTTTGGTACAGATTTTATTGTACAGTTCCTGTAAAGAAATAAATATGGCCCCCAAGCCCACCCTTCGGGATGGCAGTGGAAGTGTCAGGGCTCCAGGGGCAGTCAGTGTCCCACCCCACAGATGTCCTCCATGAAAGTCAGCTTCTCCTCCTCCACTGCTTGTGCCTGATGATCTCTGTCTCAGTCCAGAAATGGAGTGGCCTCTGCAGTGGTGCAGAATTCTCTCTTGATCTGGCCAGTGTGACCTCCACTATGATTGTGTGGCAGGACTGTGCGGTGGTTCCACATGGCTCAGATGGTGATAGAATGGCTGCTGAGTGCCCTGTGCACTGTCCTTATATAGTCTTTGGGTAAAGGCCTCAAAATGGCAGTCAGCCAATCATATAGTGGCACCAGGGGCTGAGGACAACCAATTAGGAGTGACATTTAAATCACTGGGGGCCATCTTGCCACAGGCCATAGATCAGACCACCAGGTGGGATAGAAAGGCCCCTACCCAAACCAAGCCTCCTCTCTATCCCCTGGGGCTATATCATAATTCCCTACAAGCACTGTTGAGCCATTATTGAGGCCAGGCAGCAGACAATGGACACAAGTCATGATCACATTATTTTAGAGTGTACAGGACCACGTAAATGATTGGATGTTGGATCTGAGCAAGAGGCAAATAATTATGGTACTGGCCAGATTACTGTCAATGATACCAAGAGAGGAAATAACCTAGGAGGAGTAGATCTGGAGAATGAAGGATATAAGTTTAAAGGGTGTGAGTTCACTATTAGATAAGCTGCTTTAAGATAATATTACCATATGCAAGCAGGTGTACTTAGAAGAACAATGGGATATACTCATCTGGATTAGGGGTACAAATTTGCAAGCATTTGGTGGTATAGCCTGGGTAATTTCTTCTGGTCAATGTCTGAATGTCCTCTTCAGCTTTTCAATATTCCAGTAAATATATCCATGGAGAATTTGTTTTGGGATATTGTATTTTTAATTCATAGATGTTTTATTTGCTTTTATTCCCAAATCAGACTTTGTCATTTTCATTGCTTCATCACTTTTATTTTCCTGCAGATGTGTTCAAATTTGTATTTTATTTCTTTAAACACATCAAGCACAATTGTTTTATGATCCATACAGGAGGATTCTGACATCTGAAGACGGAGTGGGTCTGTTCTGTTTGTTGCTTCTGTAGCTTCTCACTAGAAAAGGCTTGATTGATGGCATGCTCCATGATCCTTGACCTCATGCGGCTCAGAGTACTTGAAAAATTATATAGAGGAGTAATTTGAACATTTTCCAAAGAGGCTCATACTTACTTCTGTTACACTGTGGCAGTGTAATGGGGTCTCAAATTCCAGTCTGAGACTCCACGAACCACATATCCACACAAAGCCAACCACAGCTGCCAATCCACATAGTGCTGATTTACTTCTGGCTCAACCCCATGAACCCTCAGGATATTGAAGAATCCTACTTTTCGTGGAACTCCTGCCTTGGCTTACCAGTCCTGCTCTGCATAAGCCATTGTATCCAAGTTTACTTTTCAAATCAGTAACAATCTTCGTGGTCTGCTTACATCTCTGAATTCCTGATTTGTTTTTGTTTCAAATTATCTGGACTTTTGAGGTTTATGAAAGGCAATTTTTAATTTCCTTCAGTATTTTTAATGATTGTCAATGGAATAATTGGTCTGAATTATCTAGTCTACTATTACCAAAACTAGAAATCTTAATTGGAAAATATTTTGCAAGTAGATAAATATTAAAGTTGTGAGACAAATATATAGAGAGAAAAGATGAAACTTTTAAGGACAATTCCATGAAAATGTCAAAATATTGGCCTAACAAATCCATGCAGGGAAGATAAAAAAGTAAAAGATTTGAAATAAAACCAGAAGAAAATAGTATAAGAGGTGATATGAGGAAAGCTGGGTGCGTCAATAAGAGAATATCCAATGCCAAGTGTAGCAAAATAAATAAATAAATAAATGCTGTAAAGCCAAGAAAATAATTAATGGGTTTGTACACGTTAAAAGCATTAGCGATTTTGGCAACAGTACTTTAAAAGAAGCAGGAGATTTAGAAGCCACCTCAGCACTATGTGAACAGGAAGCAGTGGATGTACAGTGAGCTCTAAAGATGCTCTCAAAAAGCCTTAATGAGAAGGGAAGGAAAGAGCCATCCAGCGCACCCAGACCCAGCCTTTGTTGCTATCTTTTACGCTGAGAGGTGCTCAAGAGTAAGTGCGTGCTTTCAAAATGACACTAGAGAAAAGTGGCTTAAGACAAATGAAAGAGAGAAGATGTACTGGCAGGATTTTGTTAAATACAAGGAAATGAAACCCACTTAAAACTACTTCATAGCCACGTGCGGTGGCTCATGCCTGTAATCCCATCAATTTGGGATGCGGCCGCAGAAAGATTGCAAGTTGGAGGGTAGAGGCAGCTGAGTAATTTACAGAGGCCCTTGTTGTTGTTGTTGTTGTTGTTAGGTGCCGTCGAGTCAGTATCCGACTCATAGCGACCCTCTGTACAACAGGGGATACACTATTGTCAGTGCTTCTCTGCTGTTCATAGGGTTTTCAATGGCAGATTGATTTTGGGGAGGGGGTTGCCAGGTCCTTCTCCCAAGCCTACAGCTTCTGGTGTTCCCAGGCGGTCTCCCATCCAGGTACTAACCAGGACCGATACTAACCAGGCCAGACCCTGCTTAGCTTCCGAGATCTGACGGGATCGGATGCCACAGGGCTACAGCTACAGGCACAGAGGCCCTTACTCAAGATAAAAAAATTTTAAAACGAGGGTCTGGGGGGTGTAGCTCCATGGGAGAGCGCTTGCAAATCACCTGCAAGGCCCTGGGCTCAACACCCCCAGGACCAAGAAAAAAATACTACATAATAAACACAGAAATTTTATTGCCTCCTATAATTTAGGTGCCAGACCTAGGGATTAAATGCTATCATCAGGCTCCACCATCCATTTGTCAGTGAAGCGGCCTCTGCATAGTGAGAAACGAAGCCAAAGGCAAGGCACAGACCTTACCAAACTCACACACCTTCTGGTTATGTGAACATCATTCTCAGTACCTCCATCAGAGGAGTTCCCGAGAAAACAACAGTTTCAGAAACAAAGTTGGTTATGTATCCCATCCTCAACCACATTTCTCTTGGGGAAGGAGATGAAATCTATTCATTGATCATACTTAGGTTATAAACATGTCTCTGTAATATGAAGACCTGATGCAATTCCAACAGCAAAAAGGGAAAGGATAACTCTAGAAAAATAAAAAAACAATAAACACTGATTTGGATAAGAAAGACATGGCATAAGCTGTTGTAGGAAATAGGCTGTGGAAAATTCCAAAGAAAAGTCTTAGGAATTATCCTTCTACTCTTTATTAGATGATGAACAAGTAATAGACAATCTGACTTTGAAGGAACTCATAAAATATTTAGGGAGTCAGAAATTAAGTATTCCAAAACCTCTATTAAAATAGGGAAAATTAAATTTCATTTAATCTATGTGAAAAATTGTCTAACGCTGCATATGAAAATAAATGTCCTAAATATATAGAGGGAGAAATCCTTGGGGACCATACGTGATAAAAGAATAAAAATCAGATGAAGCTGAAGAGAAGAATATATAAAAGGATTTAAAACAGAAAGAAAGAGAATCAACAAAGATTTGAGATTCATTTTGACTGCTACTAGTCAAGTGACAACCCAAAGGTATCACTGAACTTCAGACAAAAAAAAACAAGACAGATTTTCATAAAGCACCAATTCCTTAGTAAACCTAGAGGGGAGACATTTTCTAATTATACAGAGAGAAAAATCTGATATATGGGTACATTAGTGTTCCCAAAGCCTGCAGCGGTAGCCCTGTGGCATCCGATCCCGTCAGATCTCGGAAGCTAAGCAGGATCGGGCCTGGTTAGTACCTGGATGGGAGACCGCCTGGGAACACCAGAAGCTGTAGGCTTGGGAGAAGGACCTGGCAACCCCCTCCCCAAAATCAATCTGCCATTGAAAACCCTATGAACAGCAGAGAAGCACTGACAATAGTGTTTCCCCTGTTGAACAGAGGGTCGCTATGAGTCGGATACCGACTCGACGGCACCTAACAACAAGTGTTCCCAAAAGTCAGTTGCTGTGTTTTAACTGGTATTGTATATCCTGGACTGGAGAAAATACTAGCAGAATGGTGAATTATCCAGCTCTTCGTCATCATAATGAGATACCTCTCCTATCTGCCTATCAGCTTGTCATGCTGTTGGGGCTTGCATGTTGGTGTGATACTGAAAGCTATGTCACAAGTATTTCAGATACCAGCAGGGCCATCCATGACAGACAGGTTTCAGCTGAGCTCCCAGACTAAGACAGACTAGGGAGAAGGACATGGCAGCCTACTCCCCAAACAATTAGCCATGGAAAACCCTATGGATAGCAGAGAAGCACTGTCAAATATAGTGCCAGAAAACAAGCCCCCCAGGCTGGAAGGCATTCCAAAGATATCTGGGGTAGAGTTGTTTCCTCAAAGTAGAGCCGACTTTAATGAGAGGAATGGAGTAAAGCCCCTGGGACCTTCATTTCCTGATATGACATGACCGAAGATGAGAAAAAAACACAGCGGTTGCAACAATAGGCTCAAACATAGAAAAGATTGAGTGTGCAGCCAGTGTTGGGTAGCATTTCCTTCTATTATACGCAGGGTCCTTGTGAGATGGATCTGACTCCACAGCACCTAATAACAATAACAATATATGAGGCTTCTCACTCCATTAAAAAACAAGAGGTTTATATGACTCACAGTTTGGGAGCCTGAAAATCTCCATGGCCTACTGCAGACTTCTGTGGTGTTCCCATGCTGCACGGCAGCAGGAATGAGTAGGAAACCTCTGTAAGATTCCACAGCCTCTCCCAATACTGCCACCCAGGTGCCAAGCCTCCAATCTCACGGACATTTAGAGGCACTCAAACCATATCCAAACCATTGTTGTTGTTTGTTAGGTGCTGTCCAGTAGGCATCCAACTTTTAGCAACCCTACTTGCTGTTGTTATTAGGTGCCGTTGAGTCTTGTCTGACTCATAGTGACCCGTGTAGGGTTTTCAATGGTTGATTGCTTCGGGATTGGCTTGGAAGTGGATTGCCTCATTCTTTTCTCATTTTTGTGGTGCTGGTGATCAAACTCGGGACCTCAGAGACTGCAGAGTGGCGCTCTACCAACTGAGCTAAATCCCAACCCTACTTACAACAGGCGAAATAGTATTGTTACTGCTTCTCAGCTATTCATAGGGTTTTCAGTGGCTAATTGTTTTTTGGGAGTGGGTTGCTGGGTCCTCCTACCAAGCCTATAGAATGTGGTGTTTCCAGGTGGTCTCCCATCCAAGTACTAACCAGCCCCAATCCTGCTTAGCTTTCGAAATCTGATGGGATTGGAGGGCCTAGTGCTATGGCCATAGGCTATACTCAAACCATAGCAGAAGGATAAGTCTGGCATAACATGTATAGTTTGGAAAACTCAGCAGGGACTTTTGATAGGTAATGCTCTGATCCTGCCATAGAATCATTGCTTTAGAGAATTAGTGTAGATTATTAGCTTCATGCTTCCTAATCTTGTGTATGTAATGCCCCATGATTTCTAGGTCAGGTTTATATATTTGAGTTCACAGAGTACTTACATGGGGTCATTAAGCAGATAAAGCAACCTCAATGTACTAATGATCAATTACAAAACAAAGCAGTAACAGCTCATCTTTTATCTCAAGAAGATTGAAAAATGTGTGAAGACCATAACATGCAATGATGAATACAGTAGTGGAAAACAAGAAATCTTATGCATGCTTGGTAGGAAGATAAAATTGCACAACCCTTTTGAACTGCAATGGGTAACATACATCTGAACTTTTCTATATGTAATCCCTTTGGTCTGCTGTTACACCTCTGGGAAACTAGCCTGGGGAATCGAAGAAATCAAATACACAAAGTTGCACATACAGGGATGTTTACTACTTATATGTCTGCAATATTGAAATATCAATATCTATCAACTACTTGTTGTCTGAGCATATTTTGTTTAAATTTAATAGACTCATGAAATGTAATTGAAACTTTTGAAGGGGACTACTTTTTGAGATAAGGCCTCACAATACAATCCGGCCTGGTCTGGAGCTCAGGCTCCTCCAGTTTTATCCTCCTGAGTGCTGGGATTATAGGCCTGCACCACAATGTTCGGCTTGTAACTGAAACTTTTAAACATGATACGATAGATTTATGTGTATTCTACTATATGCAAGTGGGTGAATAAAGCAGAGTAAAGTGAGTATCGTAGCAGATTTATATGTGCATGTAAATATTTATCATTAAACCCACAAAAAACCTAGAAAAATGAAACCAAAAATTAGTGGTGATTCATAGAGATTGGCTATTACAGAGACAACCTGCAGTTTCTACACCTATGATGGCTAAAAATATTTTATACTGAGCATGTGTTAATTTAATAATAAAAATGTTAAACAATGAAACATCTTCATTTTATAATAAAATAGTTACTGTAAAACAGAGAAATTTAAACCATTAAAAGGACGAACTGAAAGAATTCCATAATGACTGGATATAAAGTACAATGAAAAGGAAAGACAAACACATAAAAGTGTAGAGTTTTCATAGATGTGAAAGGGGATATCGACACCATTGAAACGTTGTTGTTGTTAGGTGCCGTCGAGTCGGTATCCAACTCATAGCGACCCTCATAGGGTTTTCAATGGCTGTCTCGGGATTGCCTTGGGAGTGGATTGCTAGGTCCTTCTCCCATTTTTGTGGTGCTGGGAATTGAACTCGGGACCTCAGAGACCGCAGCACAGCGCTCTACCAACTGAGCTAAATCCCAGGCCATTGAAACATTAGGGAAATGAAATGAGAAATTCATTTATGAGTATACTACAAGGGTTGCTATGAGTTGGACATGACTGGATGGTACCCAATAACAATAACAACAACAACACAATATTTTTTTAATTCCAACATTTATCTCCTTTCATTTAACTTCTTTATTGTGTGTGTCTTTCAATGGTATGCTTGTGTTTTCTCATTTCTTTTCAGGAATCTTCACATAGTAGGCACTTGATAACACTGTTAAATTAATAAATTCCAATTTACAGTTTGCAGTTTTAGAAAGAAGTTTTATGGATGTATCTTGAATGTGCTATTGTTGTTAGGTGCTGTGGAGTTGGGTTCAATTTACAGTGATCCTGTGTAGAACAGAATGAAACACACCCCACCACTGCACCATGTCCTGTACCATATCAGTGCTTCTCTGCTATTCATAGGGTTCATAGGGTTTTCAATGGCTGATTATTTAGAGATTGTTTAGGGAGCGAGCTCCCAAATCTTTCTCCCATTTTTGTGATGCAATGCTGGGGATCGAACTCAGGGCTTCAAAGAGTGTAGAGCAGTACTCTACCAACTGAGCTGAACCCCAGCCCACTTTGAAAGTAGATTAAAGATATAAGCTTAAAGTCAGATAAAAAGTTTAGACTTAAATTTGGGGAGACATCATATTGTAGTTGAAAATGTGAATGGGCTATCTTGGAAGAAATGTCCAAGTGAATAGAAGAAAAAAGTAGACCAGATTTAAAGGTGAAAGAGGTGGAGAAGAAGGATAGGAAGAGGAAAGAGAGGAGGAAGGGGAGGAGGAAAAGGAGGATGAGAAGAAAAGTAACCAATGTGTGCTGACATTAGAAGGGAGAAATTAAGAAAAGGCAGGTTAATAGAATCTGGAGAGGAGGCATATTTTCAGAAAGAGTAATTTTTCAAAATTAAATGCCTTAATATATAACACAATAAACAATGTGGAAAACCAACACAACTTTTGACAAGATCAGTACTGTACTTAAGAAAGAGTTTATGTAAACCTGAAATAAGGTATTTGTAAATATTTGACAGAATTCACCTGTATAAACATATGGACCTGGAATTCTCTTCATGGAAAACTTTTAAAATTATAATTCAATTTATTTATCATACATTCCACTTATTTTGTGGTAGATGTGCATTTAATGTATTTTTCCACTTCAATTAATGGTTGATTTTATTGGCATAGCATTATTCATGTTATTCCTTATTTATTTCTTAAGGCCAGATTGCTGAATAGTGATATCCACTATATCATTCCTCATATTGATAACTTGTAAAATAGAATACAAATTGATTAATTTCACTAGAAATTTTCACTTTCATTTATCACTTCAATTCAGCAAACATTAATGATAAAAGACTGAATTTCAAGAGTAAAATGAAGTTCAGAGGTGTACACAACCTATCACCAAAATTTGCACAATAGGAGTAATTTTTTTCAAAGAGCAAGGAGATTCAGGTCATAACAAGCCAAGACCTTTTTAAAATTCAAATCACCTTAGAATCTGTTTCACTGGCTGCTCAATATTTATGTATTCATTCAACAAACATTTTTGAGTATTTGTTATATTCTAAGTGCTGTTCTAATATCCATATATACTCTTTCAGTAATAAAATTGTGAGTTCCTGATTAACTTTACATAGTCTTATACAGCCCAAAACACTGTCCTATTTCTCTCCAACAAATGTAGTTCTGGTTCTTATCTCTGGATTATCAGCTCCAATTTAGAAATATCTGAATGATATCTCTTTTCCTTTGGCTTCTGTTGTAAGTCTCAAAATAGCCTGAAGCCTTACCACTGTGGCATCAGATTCTGTCAGATCTCAGAAGCTAAACAGGGTCAGAATTGGTGAGTACTTGGATAAGGGACCACCTGGGAACACCAGGTGCTGTAGGCTTGGGAGAAGGACCTGGCAACCCACTTCCAAAAAACAATCAGCCATTGAAAACTCTATGAATAGCAGAGAAGCACTAACAATGGTGTTTTGCTTGCTGTACCTATGGTTGCTATGAGTTGAACACCGACTCAATAGCACCTAACAATAACAACAACATAGATCAAAACACATAATTAACCCCCATAAGCAGATCCTATATATAATAGTTGGGGAGAAGGAAAACAAAGAAAAGGAAAATTAGCGTCAAAATATAAATGCATGCATATCACAGAGAAGAAGAAAATACTAATAGAAAGTATACCATACTTTTTCGCAGCTGGTGGCAAGACAATAGCAGGTATTTACAATTTGTAAATTTTTGCCCATTCCATTTCAGTATGCTGAGAACCAGTACCATAGAAATTGGGAATTCTTTTCCATATGGGGTGGTAACACCACTTAGTTCTTGGAAATCCGAGATTCTATTAGTCTTACTTGTGTTGTGTTGTTGTTGTTAAGGTGCCATTGAGTGGTGTCTGACTTATAGCGACCCCCATAGTGTTTTCAATGACTCATTGTTTCAGGATTGCCTCAGGAGTGGATTGCTGAGTCCTCCCATTTTTGTGGTGCTGGGAATTGAATCCGGGACCTCAGAGACTGCAGAGTGGTGCTCTACCAACTGAGCTAAATCCCAGCCCCTGTCCTACTTATAAAGGGTGGTAATTGTCTTATAAGTTACCACTGGTCATTTGGAAACACTTAGGTTACCTTCTTAGACTTTCCTCCCTCCATTCATTCCTTAATTTTTCTCTTATAGTGAGGACCCATATCTCAACAGAAAAAAAGGAAGAAAGAAAACGAACGAAAGGAATTTTAATATCTGCCACACCTCCTGGCATCACCTACCCCAGGCCACCAAGGGCTCCAAAACCCTAGGTCATTTAAATGGCTTAGCGTAGGTAAACATGCATGAGAACATGTAACATTGAATAATTGAGTCTATAAAGTTAGTACAAACATAGATCTCAAAATAAGTAAATTGGCTAAAAGAATCTGAAAACATCTGTAGACTAATCTATTAAATCAGAAATAAAAATGAAATGACACTAAATCAAATTAGGCAACAGATTCAAAACTATCTAGGTGGATTTGACTTTGAATATTCTAAGAAATACATTGATATAATGTATAATATTGGTAAAGGTAAAATAACAAGATTTTTTTCCTAGATGGCAAAAGATTTTTAAAAGCATATGATAACTACTCTCAATTTTTTGCAAGACCTTAAAAAATTTGGAGCCAAGAGAAATTTTCAATATTCAGTATCAGTCGTGTACCTGAGAACACCAGCAAACATGATTAATCTCATTCTCATAAATTCATGAGTCTAGTTACTATTGTCATTGAGTTTCTATTTAATAGAATACGACAGGAAAACTAAGTCAGGAATATACATAAATATGGGGCTGGGATTTAGCTCAGTTGGTAGAATGCCACTCTGCAGTCTCTGAGGTCCTGAGTTCAATTCCCAGCACCGTAAACGTGGCAGAAGGACATGGCAATCCACTCCCGAGGCAATCCCAAAACAATCGCTATTGAAACCCCTGTAAGGGTTGCTATGATTTGAACACGACTCGATGACACCTAACAACAACAATACATAAATTTGTATAGAGCTCAATCTGTAAGTAATTGCACAAGGCATGATTTTGCCCAGTTAGAAGCAATACCATCTGCCCATTAGTCCACCTTGTCCTCAATTTGCTGTTGTTAGGTGCCAGGACTCAGGGTTTTCAATGGTTGATTTTTTTCGGGATTGCTTCAGGAGTGAATTGCCAGACCCTTCTCATTTTTGCAGTACTAGGGATTGAACGTGGGTCTTCGGAGAGTGCAGAGCAACACCTACCAACCGAGGTAAACTCTAACCCTTAATAGCAGCTTTTCCTTCAGTGTGTTCTCTCCTTCCCATCAGAGGATCTACATGGATGAGTCTAAAATTTATTGTGACCCAGTTCTCCATGAAGCAGAATTAGTTTATTAAATTTCCTTTCTCACATGTCAGCCTCCTCTCCTGGCTGAGTCTTTGTGGATGTGCCTTCTCTCAGGCAGAACATGTTTTCCCTCTAATTCCTGTTCCAGTGCCCAGAGCAGCAGGGGGCCTGGATAGACTTCTGTTCCTCAGGAGAGGCAGGTGGTTCCAAAACTGTTCTCATTTGGTGGCAAAGACCAGAGTTTAATGCTGGCCTCGCCTTCAAGGTGTATTTTATAACTTAAAACTCAATAAGCGTGGATTTTAAAAATTACATCTCTTTTTCTCTGCAGTCATTGGGATGAAGAGTCTGTTAAAGGACAAGTGGAATAAATTTTCATTCCAAAGTAGCTAGTATCTATGTAGAATTCTTAATACTATTGCCAAAAAAATTATTAGAAGCCATTTAATAACATGACAAAATACATACAAAATATAATATTTTGGCATTCAACATAGACCAAATCTTGAAATGAATCCTGCAAAATTTCACAATAGAAATATAGAATTCTTCAGAATAAACACAAGAGCCTTCAAGGTTTATATGATAAAAGTAATAACATGTTGAGGCCAGGAAATATAGGTCCATGGTAGAACACTTCCCTAGCACATAAAAAGCTGTGAGTTTGATGCTTGGCACCACAAATTTTATATATACACAATGTGTATACCACAAAGGAATGCTTAATATATAAAAACACCAGGTCATTCCTTTTTCCAAGTTAATCTGTTCCCTGAACTCATGGCAATGGCATCATTGAAACTTGACATGCTGATTCCAATATTCCCACAGAAAAACAAATTTGCAAAAATACGAAAATTACAAATAAAAAAGATAAAAGTTTTGACCTATGAAATAACAAAAATACTATAAAGCTACCATAATTAAATCAGCATAGACAAATGGGTTAGATGACTACAACACTGAGTACAAAAAGTAACCCCCACATGTGGAAATGAGCATGTGATGTGCATGCCATTCAATACGTGTACAGCTAACCTGTTCAACAAATTCAGCAGGAATACTGGTGACTCCTACCCTGCTATATAGCAAACATAAAGCTATTAAATAAAGACACAAAAAATCCTACTGCCAAAAGTAAAATATTAAAAAACTCCACATTAAAATATATGAGCATGATAAAAGACTATAACATACAGTTAAAAACACAGTTGACTAAAAGGAAATGCCCACAATATTAATAACAAAATGTTATTATCCATAATACAGTATGGAATTTCTGCAGTGAATGACATAAAAATGATTTACTGAAAATACATGCTTCTGGCAGACAGGAAAAATGCAATAGCTCCATAATATGGAAAAACTGATTCATACATGAAATGCAATTAAACCTTATTGGTAATCAGAAAAGTATAATAATGATTAATCATTAATCATTGATTAGAATATCAGAGATTAGAAACACAATAACATTCATTTGGTTGAAAGAAAATGAACATTATCACATATTGTTGGTCAGTCTATAAATTGGAGAGCATTTCAAAGGGCATGATGAAGGGCTTTGTTCATCATAATTTTAAATCTACTAATCCTTGCACAAAATTACTACTTGCAGAAATATAGCCAACTAAATCTCTGGGCATTTGTGTACAAAACAATCCAATTGAGGATGTTCCATGTAGTGTCATTTACAATATTATAAGATTATTCATAATAATGTAGAATTTCAAATAATATAGCATGTTTAATTATATCCATACATATTTCTATGGTATACTGTGAACAATTACAAAAGATTAAAGAGTTACTAAAGAACTATTAATGATTTCATGAAAGATCCCTGGAGAGCAGATAGAAATGAATTTTGCACATTTACTCCATAACCTTGACAATTGTTTCTTTTTGTGTTTGTTTTTGTTTTTGTTTTTGTTGTTTTTAAGATTTTTTTAGATAGAGTTTAGCTATGTAGCCCAGGTTGGCCTTGAATTCATAATTTTCCTGCTTTAGCCTCCCAAGTGCTGTGATTACAGGCATGCACCAACACAAGCAACTCTTATCATTTTGTGTCCTATGCTCCATCAGTTTCTCTTGAGATCTGAAATTTCTATTATTTTCTTGTATTGCTTTAACAATATTATTGAGGTGTATTAGTCAGCATTCCGTTGCTGAGACAAAATACCTGAGGTGATCAACTTACAAGGGAGAAAGATATTTTGGCGCACATTTTCGGAGGTTTCAGTCTATGGGCAGTTGGCTCCATTCATTTTGGGACTGTTGTAAATCAGCCCGTCATGGTGGTGAGTATATAGTGAAGAAAGCTGCTCACATCATGGTGGCTGGGAAGCAAAGAGAGAGAAGAAGATGTGGGGTGCCAAAATCCCCTTCATGGGAGCACTGTAGGACCAAATATACTTCTGCTAGTCCAAACCTCTTAAAAGCTCCACCACCTCCAACAATGCCACAGGCTAGTGACCAAGTCTTTACCATATATGCCTTTGGGGGGCATTTAAGATCCAAAGCATGACAGAAAGCCTTCAGTAATAGCTGTGCTTTTAAAGGTTTAGTTAGAAAAATATTACCTTTAATATTTGAAATATCTAGCTAGGTTTAAGTAGCAGATTATTTAGTATCTTTCACTTATTTTGAACAAAAGCAGCATTAACTAATTCAAAAATTAGATCTATTCTCTCAGGTATTTGTTAATTCAGGAGTGTGTATTTACCCATTGCTATCAGATCTAAGTAAATCCACTGAACCATATTCAGCCAGAATTTTAATAGGATTCTATTTTAATTTGTGGCAAAGAATTAGCATTTTGTCTCTGTCTCAATCTTCTGTCAGAGATACTCTGAGAGGGAAAAAAGATGTTAGTGAAGATAGTACCTGCTATAGTTTGGTAATTGTCCTTCAAAGCCCTAGGTGTTAAGGACTTAGTCCCCAGAATGTCACTTTTATGAGGTAGTAGAGCCTTTAGGAGGTAGAAGATCATTGGAGGTGTTCCCTCAAAGGGAATTGTGGGACTCTCTCTCTTTTTCTCTTTTACTTCCTGGTGACAGAGTGAATGTTTTTGCTGCCTCACATGTGAGGTGCTGCCATGCTGCACACCCAAAGCAACAGGGCCACACAGCAGGGATTAGGAACTTGGATACTGTGATCTCAAGTTTTTCTCTTCATAATTTAATTACCTCTATTTATTATAGTGATGGAAAACTGATAAGCACAGTGTCATTCTCCTAGAACCAGACACCGCAGAGGTCAAAATCTGTAATAGTTAGTGTGCTATAACCAAGTATATATGCAAACTGAAGACAAAACAAACATAGATGAAAACAATATAGTCTCTGTAAAACAATAAAAATACTTATCTTTGAAATATGCTTACTTGAAACATCAGTGACTAAAAAACATTTGAGTCTGTGGCTTGTTCTATTGAGAGAGTAGAGCCAGAATTAAAGGAAACTCACTCAACAGTTCTCATACAAAAGGTGACCAGGAAATTGGGTGGAGAAAAAGATCTATCAGTGTATATCAAGATGCAGTCTTGGGCCCTGCAGACAGTAGAAGAGTATGGAAATAATTAGGGACTAGCTGTCCTTTTTTCCCCATGGGTCTGTCAGCTTTTCATATTGTGGAGGCTTGTGGGTTTCTGGAATGCTGAATGCTATGCTATCAGTATTTCAGATATTAGCAGGGTCACCTGTGGTGGACAGGTTTCAGTTGAGCTTCCAGACTAAGATACACTAGAGAGAAGGACATGGCAGCTCACTTCCAAAACAATTAGCCATTGAAAACTCCATGAATGGTAGAGAAGCACTGTCAAATATAACGCCAGGAAATGAGCCCACCAGGCTGGAAGACATTCAAGAAACGTCTGGGAATGAGTTCTTTCCTCAATATACAGTCAATCTTAATGATTGGAATGATATAAAGCACCTAGAACCCCCTTTGGCCAATGTGGCATGACTCAAAATGCGAAGAAACATAGTGGCTGTAATATTGAGCTCAAACATAAAAAGATCATGTGCATGGCATAGTGTTGGGTACTGTTTGATTCTGCTATTAATAGGGTTGATATGAGTGGGATCCAACTCAGTGGCACGCAACAGCAAAGCTGTTCCTTTCTGGAAAAGAGAAGGAATCTTGTTTAGGATATGATTGAAAATTGGTCACTCTTCCTTGCAGGAGAGTGAGGTTGTAGCATGGAAAGATGGAAGAAGGGATTTATTGACATAAAGCCCTGTGGCTCAAGGCTGGATTAGCATGAAAAAACAAGATAATCCTCTGACTTTCTTTTCTGAATATCTTACCACTTCCTGTGTCTTCTTTATGCCCTCCATGGAGAGCCCATGCTAACAGGGACAGAGATGGTAAAAGATTGTTATCAACCCCCTTTTACTTTCTGTGACTGCCTTAACAAAACACTACAAATTGGATGGTTTGAACATCATAAATTTATTCTCTCTGAGGTTTGAAATCCAGGGCCCAGGGATAGCATTTTCCTTCTGGAATATCTGAGGAGAACCTGTCTCCTGTTTCTTTTATCTCCTAGTGTTGGCCAGAAGTCCTTGGTGTCCCTTGGCTTTCTGCTACATGGCCCCAATCTCAGCCTCCATTGTCACATGGCCATCTTCCTTGTGTGCTTGTGTCCAATCTTTCCCTCTACTTACGAAGACACCAGTCATATCAGATTTAGGGCTACCCTGACCAAATACAGTATCATCTTACCTTGATTACTTTTACCAACACCTTATTTCCTACGATCACAATCATAGGGTCAGAGTGGACATAAATTTTGAGTTCAACCCAGCACAAGCCCATGATAAGAAATCTATTTTGTATGTATGAATAAAATAAATAAAAAAGTTGCAAAAATTAATGTTTAGTCTTGATCTCTGCAATGAACTCTAATGTTTTCTAGTCTCTTATTTTGTTAAACTTGTGAAACTCTACAGAATTGAACCCATAACTCACAAACATGTTGCCACCACATTCTGACATTTAACTAAACCAGTAACATCTATTAAACATCTTAATTCACTTCTGTCACTGCATTAATCCTTCACTAGAAAGGCTGGCAAGGGAAGGAGAGGAGGGAAGGTATCAGTTTCATAGCTTCTCCAGATCTCCAGAAAAGAGGAGTAGGAGTGCCTTGCCTGGTCTAGAACACAGAGTTACTAACACCATTACTGTTCATGAAAAGTCCCCAAGCCTGCAGACAGGCTCCTACTGAGACAGATAATCATACGAGGTGGATAGCAAGGCCACCCCATGGGTTAGCAAAGGTGACCTTCTGAGAAAAAGAGAAGGGTTACTGGAGCTGTCGATATCTAGGTTGAACTTACACTAAATTTTATTCTGTATCATTTTTAATTTGAAAACAACTGCAAGAGATAAAACCTAGAGGGTACTTAGCTGATCTCAAATTTTCCTCATCTGCAAAAAAGCTCTAACAAGGAGTGAAACACCCTTGAAAAGTAACCCTTCCTTCAATTCCTTTGGCAAATGTGTTATTCGAGAAATCTCCAGGTGCCAAATTGAATAATTCTGAGTTAAAGTCCTTGATAGATAATAAAGGACAGAGGTGTCCTTTCCAAGTCACTTTTACAACTAGCCCCAAACCTTCACTCCAAGAGAAGAGTTCATACCAATGATTAACCCAGGAACAAAACTCCTCTACAATATTAATTGATCTAATAAAATATTCTTCCTTAGGCTGCTTTTCACGCATTCATTTTATTATCAAGTAGGCAACCAGTCACAGGAGTTATGACTCTCTTTTTTTCCTATCTACAAGCTGGGATGAAGTAATAGATAGCTGGATGAGCTGGCCCTTTATAACACTGCAGCAGAAAAACTGAAGAGAGAAAATAAAGTTGTAATTTAAAACACAGAAATTA
Source organism: Pedetes capensis (assembly GCA_007922755.1). Taxonomy (NCBI): domain Eukaryota; kingdom Metazoa; phylum Chordata; class Mammalia; order Rodentia; family Pedetidae; genus Pedetes; species Pedetes capensis. The sequence goes on along the minus strand of VMDO01001354.1, from coordinate 66,323 downwards.
TCAAGGTGAAATTTTCATTCATAGTGTTGCACACACGAATATCAGAGGTATAAAGTGTGTCTCTTTGAAATTTGTCCTCTGCATTTGGTTCCTTCTATACTGCACTGGCCTTTACTATATTTATATTTAAGGACACTTTCATAATTTGCTTAACTAAAAATAATTGTCATAGCCCATTATGGTAGCACACTGCTGTAATCCCAGCATCTTGGGAGGCTTGAGACACGAGGATCATGAGTTCGAGGTCAGAAGTAGCCTGTATAACTTAGCAAGACCCTGTCTCAAATTTAAAAAAATGGGCTGGGGGTGCAGGTCTTGGGAAGTATGTGAGAGGCCCTTGGTTCAACCACCCAATAATACACAGACACACACACAAAAACAAACAAACAAACAAAATATGGAATGGTCATGTTTAATCCACAAAGCAGTAGCTAAATCTAATCTTAAACATACTCTGCAAATGATCATAGTTACTATATATGAAAATTCAAATTTAAATAATTATTCCTTAAAATGCAAGTAACATTAATTTTGATACCTCCTTTGCTATAACACATTATCAACCCCATGTCAGAAATCTGAAGTTGTGATATGTTTACAATATGCTGTCCAGGAAAATCCTTCTCAATCTTTGAGATCTAGGTTGCTATCTGGAGAAAACACCAAGTGACTTTATTTTCTTCCTCATTACAGAGTTCACGATATCCTGAAGCAAAACTCAGAGTATTTACTAACCAGTTCTAGCACACTGGATTTGTTTTCCAACCTCCTTCACCCCTCCAGCGAATATAAGGGATTTGCAATTAGTTACCTTTTGGCAAGCTGGTGGCAATAGTATTTTTAAATTACTTTTTTCATACACTCCTGGTCCAGATAATGGTTTGCTCACCCAACTCCAAATCAAGGCTTTCTATTAAAATATAAGACGCTACCCTGCCCCTCTTCCTAGATCTACCTGTCTGATCTCCCTATGGTAATGAGTCACTTTACCTATATAGTTGGTGATTACTGTGGATCACACGACCACTTGTAATGAAATCTGGGAGACACCACTAAGGACTTAGATTTGTTCTAAATTATACTATGGATCTGAAGCAAAGAGAAAACCATTCAGTCATCTGCTACATAACATTGAAATCAAGCAGGTCAAGAATTAAATTCTACAACCCATTTCGATCTTCTTTGTCATAGATCAGCATCAGCCTTTTTATTCAAAATGTTTAATTAATATTGACTACAAGAGAAACAGCCAAATTTATTTTGACTAAAGATTTTGTTGTTGTTATTTATGAAGAAAGTAAACTCTCATAGATTCACCAGAAATACATTTTTATACTCTTTGGTCTCTGTTATTTTGTACATTGATTTTTGCAAACACTGAATCTCAACACCACAGTCCACTCTCAAGAACAGGCAGTTTTTCTTTCTCTGCCACCCTTATCCATGTCCTTTAATTATTTTCTGATCCATTTCTTGAATGACTTCCTCTACTCTGTATAAATTATCTTGCCCCAATCATGACACAATTTAAAAAAATCTTTATCTCATCCCGAACTAAAAACAGATAATATTTGATTGTTAAGCAACACATGTTTAATAAAAATATCACTTTATTATTGCTGCTTGCTCAGCATTCATCATAATAGAGGTCCAAAAAATATACTTCTAATGCAAAAATCAATAGCTTGCCATTTTAGAAGAACAGAAGCTGAACAACAATAAACCAAGTCTCATCAATTCAGCTTTAACCTATGGGGCCAGACCAAGTGCCATCTGAACACTGACTTCATTTTCTAAAAAGAAATGCCGCCTACACAATGAGAGAGCACCCGTGGGTCAGCTGAATGCTTGGAAGAGTTACCCAAGGAGATAAAATATAGCTTTCCAAATTTCTTGGCTACAAATTCTTTAGAGATCTTTCCCCTGAGACCCATGGAAGCACATCAAATGCTCACAGTAATGTTTACTTCTCCAAACCAACTTGCTCTCAATATCTTTTCCTTTCAACTATGCTAATTTTGGGTGGACAATATATTAGTGAATTCATTAAGGCCACAATAGTCTTTGCCTCCTTCACGTCACCCATTTGGTTGCATTTCTGAGGCAGAAAGAAATGTAGCTTCTTGATGCTGTTTTCAGAGTAGGGGAGAGTAACAGATACTGTGCAGTTGAAAAAAGTTTGTTGCTGCGTGGCATTTCATTTGTTGAGGCTTCCAAAAGTTTATTTGTTTGCTTTTTAACTTATTATCTGGAAAAATGTGTGTGGGGCAAGGGTGAAGTCCACACAGGTGGAAGAGTAAGGATCAAAAGGACATGATGATAAAATGCTTAGGAGGATACTTGTGTAGGTGGCTCTGTTCTCTTGGTAACTTATCCCACTTGCCAAAACTGCTGTGTTATGTAAACACTGATAATTTTGATATTGATTTTTTAAAATAATGACAGAACTGTTATGTTAGTGAATAGCTAAACCTAATCTTAATTAAGCTATTTAAATGTTCATATGTGTTAACCACAGTTCTTCTGATATCAACTGTAAATGAAGTCATGCTCCTAACTGCCCACCACCACCCACCAGATATGCCAATTTGGTTTTCATTTTCTATTAGTCCCTCTTAAGGCTCTTGTAAATGCTTAATGAGTGTTTGTTTGATTAACAGATGCATATTTCTATCTATATAAATTTAAAATTATAAGTATAAAATACACAGTTTTGATATAAAATCTATGTGAGTTAATTAGAAATGTCTATCTCGATAAATAAACATACTACATATAAATATAAAAAATCAGATTCAAATTCTTCCAAGTGTTTGGACCATACTGATTATTGAAATCATTAAATACAAAATCTAATTTTATTCTTAGCTGCTCTTGTACACATGTGAAGGGTTATATTCATTTAAAATAGTTATAGAAAATTAAAGGAAATGTTTGTAAAAAACCACATCTTTCCTAAAGCTGATTCTGTAAAAATTTTAAAAGTCCCCAAAGTTCAGTTTCTTAAAGTATAAATGCCCATTTCGCAGTAACCTGAAGTAAAATTATATAATGCTTTGTTACATACATATTTTTGGGGGGGGGTAGGGTAGTCAGGGTTGAATCTAGGGCTTCACACATGCTTCTTGCAAGTGCTCTACCCCTGAGCTGCACACTTAGCCCATTTTTTACTTTGTATTTTGAGTCAGGGTCTAAATTACACAGGCTGCCTCTGGCCTCAAACTTGGCATCCTCCTGCCTCTGCCTCCCAAGTCACTGGGATTATAGGCATGAGCCACCATGCCCAGCTAAGATAACAAATTCTTAAATCATTTTTAAAAGGGAATGACTAATATATACAGGGTATTGGCTATTGTTAACATGAGTTTAGCGTATTTCAAAAGAGATCAATAAGATTCAGAAGGAATTAATTCACTCAAGGCCATCTACCTAGGACTTTAAATAGCCCAGGACTTATGCTAAATCTGCCTATCCCCAAACCACCAAGTTCTTTTCACTCTGCCATATTACCTTTCAGAATAGGAGATAGGCCACTGATGGACCAAATATAAATACTCACTACAACCATATGTACATTTAAGTGCACTTATTCTTGTATTCTTGGGCTGGGATTTAGCTCAGTTGGTAGAGCACTGTGCTGCAGTCTCTGAGGTCCTGAGTTCAATTCCCAGCACAGCAAAAATGGGAGAAGGGCCTGGCAATCCACTCCCAAGGCAATCCCAAAACAGTTGCCATTGAAAACCCTATGAGGGTCGCTATGAGTCAGATACTGACTCGATGGCACCTAACAACAATAACATTCCTGTATTCTTAGATTATAAGAAAAGGATGTTATTTTCTAGAAAAAATTTCACCGATTTGGATTAATTCTTAGGATCAGTTATTATAACAAGTACTCCTAGCATCACACACATATACCATATATTCATATACCATATATTCTTCTTTTTTTTTGTGGTACTGGGGGTTGAACCCAGGGCCTTGCACTTGCATGCTCTGCAAGTGCTGGACCACTGAGCTGCACCCTCAGCCCATTTTTTTACTTTTCAAGACAGGATCTCAGTAAATTATGCAGACTGCCTCTGGTCTTGAACTTGCAATCCTCCTGCCTCCATCTCCTGAGCCACTAGGATTATAGGTGTGCACCACTGTGCCTGGCTACCATATATTCTTGATTCTAATCTGAAACCTTTCAATAGTCTTAGAGGACTACAATTTCAGATGCAGATTAGAATTGTGTGCAGATTGGATTCACAAAAGAAATCTCTCAACTGAAAAGCCAATCCCCATGAGATTCTAATATGCATCTGATTTTGTAGACTTCTAAAATTTATGAAAGGGGGCAGATTAGACTTGAGTATATGATATATGGTGTGTCATTATTTGCACAACACTTTTTAATTTTAAATTCAAGTAGTGTATAAAAGGTTTCATTATGGCAATTACTATACATCAATTCATTATTTTACCTGTTGCTCCCTTCCCCAACTTGCAATTCCTCTGACCTTCCAAATGGTACCCCTTTTACTTTCAAGATGCTGGCTCTTTCTCTAGTGCTCGCTCACTCTATTGCTGTCTCTTGCTCTCTTTATCTCTCTTTCACAGATGAACACACATATTTAAACACTTTGGCTCAAATTTAAAATATCCCACAGGGGTCATGTGTGTGAATGCTAGGAGCCCAGGTGGTACTGCAATAACTGGAAGCTATGGAGCTCTGAGAGGTGGGAATCATCTGGCAGAAGTAGGTTGGTGGTAGGCTTTAGAGGTCTTCACACACCAGGAGCTCTCTACTCCTGATCATCATGATGTGAACAGCTCTCTTACACCACAAGCCTTGTTTCTATGCTTCCCCACCACTATGGACTGATATCTTTCTTCTTATTCTTGTTATTGTATGTGCCATTGAGTTAGACACATATTGACCCTGTGCACAACAAAAGGAAACATTTCCTGATTCTGCACCAGGCATCCCATATTCTTTAGGTTTAAGCCCATTGTGCAGCCACTGTGTAAATCATGTAGTTGATGGTCTTCCTTTTTTCCCTGACTACCACTCTCCAAAACATGATATTCTTCTCCAGGCATTGGTCTCTCCTGACAACATGCCAAAATACACAAGACACAGTCAAGACACCCTAGCTTCCAAGAAAGACTCTAGTTGTACTTTATCTAGGACAGATCTGTTGGTATTTGGGGCAGTAAATGGTATATTCAGTATTAATCTCCAGTACCATAAAATAAAAGCAACAATTCTCCTTTCTCCCCTATTCAATGTTCAGCATTCAGAACTATAAGAAATGACTGAAAATACTATGGCATAAGTCAGGCACACATTTGTCTTCAATGTGACATCTTTTCTTTTTAGCACTTTAAAAAGGTCTTTTGCACAGCTTTTTCCAGTACAGTATGTCTTTTGATTTCTTGACCACTGCTTCTGTGGGTGTTGATTGTAGATGCAAGTAGAGCAAAATCTTGGACAACCTCAATCTTTTCTCCATTTATTATGAAGTTTCATGCTGACACAGTTGTGAGGATTTTTGTTTTGCTGATATCGAGGCTCAATCCATACTGAAGGCTGTGTTCTGTCATCTTCATCAGTAAATGTTTCAAACCCTCTTCAGTTTCAGCAAGCAGAGTTGTGTCATGTGCATAGTGCAGGTGGTTAACGAGTCTTCCTCCAATCCTGAAGCCATGCTATTCTTCATAATGCACAAGTTCTTGGACTATTTGCTCAGTATAAAGATTGAAGAGGTACTACGAAAGGATACAGCCCTGATGCATACTTTCTTGACTTTAAACGAGGCAATGATTCCTTGTTCTGCTTGAATGACTGCCTCCAGGTCCACATACAGATTCCTCATGAAAACCATTAAGCACTCTGGTATTCCCATTCTTCACATTGTTATCCATAATTTGTGGTGATCTACACTGTCAAATGCTTTTGCATCGTCAATAAAGCATAGATGTCTTTTTGTATTCTCTACTTTCAGATAATATCCATCTGACATCAGCAATGATGTCTCAGGTTCCTTGCCATCTTCTGAATCTGGCTTGTTTTTCAAGGAGTTCCCTGTAACATATTGTAGTAGTCATTTTTGAATGATTGTTAGCAAAATTTTGCTTGCATGTTTTATTAATGGTATCATTGATAATTTCCACATTTGGTATATCCCCTTTCTTGGGAATAGGCACAAATATGAATCTGTTCCAGTCAGTTTGCCAGCTAGCTGTTTTCCAAATCTCTTAGAATAACCAAGTTAGCACCTCCAGTGTTGCATCTGTTTGCTGAAGCATTTCATTTGGTATTCCATCAATTCCTGGAGCCTTGTATTTTGCCAATTCCTTGAAGGCAGATTTCACTTCTTCCTTCACTACCATTGGTTCCTTATCATATGCAACCTCATGAAAGATTGGTCTCTCACCAATACTTTTTGGTATGACTCTGTATTCCTTCCATCATCTTTTGATGTTTCCTGCATGGTTTAATATTTCTCCTATAGAATCCTTCACTATTGTCACTGAGGCTTGACATCTTTCTTCAAATCCATAAACTTGAGAAAAACAATGTTTTTCCCTTTTGGCTTTCTAGCTCTAGCTCTTTGCAAATGTCATTATAATATTTGATTTTGTCTTCTCAAGTTGCCTTTTGATTTTTGTTAAGCTATTTAACTTCATCATGTTCTCCTATAATTTTAGCTGTTCAATGTTTAAGGGCAAATTTTAGAGTCTCTTTTGACATGTAATTTTTCTTTTTTCCTGTCTTTTATAAAACTTCTTTCCTCATGAATGATGTCTTTGATGTCATGCCACAACTCGTCTCTTCTTTGATCATTAGGGTCTAATGCATCAAACCTGTTCTGTAGGTGGTCTTTGAACTCAGGTGGGATATACTCAAGTTCATACCTTGACTCTTGTACACTTGTTCTAATTTTCTTCAGTTTCAACTTGAACCTGCATGTGAGAAGTTGATGGTCTGATCCACAATCAGCACATGGTCTTGTTCTGACTTGATGTTGAGTTACTCCATTGTCTTTTTCCACAAATATAGTCAGTTAGATTCCTGTATGTTCCATCTGGTGAATTCCATGTATACAGTTGCTGTTTATGTTGGTGAAAAAATATATTTGCAATGAAAAGGTCATTGATCTGACAAAATCCTACAAGGCAATATCTAGCATCATTCCTGTCACAAAAGCCGCATTTCCCAACTACTGAGCCTTCTTCTTCATTTCCAACTTTTGCATTCCAGTCAGCAGTAATTATCAGTACATCTTGATTGCAAATTTGATCTATTTCATATTGCAGAAGCTGGTAAAAATCTTCTCTGTCTTCATCTGTGGCCTTATAGTGGGTGCATAAATTTGAATAATAATATTAACTGGCTTTTCTTGTATGCATATGGATATTATTCTGTCACTGACAGCATCATATCAGGACTGATATTGAGATGTCTTTTTTGATGATGAATGCCACTCCATTTCTCTTTAATCTGTCATTCCCAGCATAGTAGGCCATATGATTATCTGATTCAAAATGGCTCATGCCAGTCAATTTTAGCTCAATGATGCCTAGAATGTTGATCTTTATGTGCTCCCTTTCCCTTTTGATGATTTCTAATTTTTGTAGATTCATACTACTTACATTCCATGTTCCAAAAATTAATGGATGGTAAAAATTGTTCCTCCCCATTTTAAGTCATGCCACATAAGGAAATCAAGGTTTCTGGGGCTTTACTCCATCTCCGTCATTAAGGTAGGGTTTACTTTGAGGAAGCAACTCTCCTTAGTCATCTTTTTAGTGCCTTCCTACCTGGGGTCTCATTTTCCACAGTATATCTGACAGTGTTTCTCTGCTATTCAAAAAATTTTCAATTACTAATTGTTTTGATAGTGTATTAGCCTTATCCTTCTCCATAGTGAGTTTTAATTTGGAAACTCAGCTGAAACCTATTCACCATGCATTACCCTGTGAGTATCTGTAATACTAGTGGCATAGCTTTCAGCATCACAGCAACATGCAAACCTTCATAGTATGGCAAACTGACAGACATGTATCAGCCCAATAAACCTATCCTTCCTCCATTTGTTCTCTTAGGTATTTTAATAACAGCAACATAAAAAGCTAACACAAGGGATCATTAAAAAGACAATGGAAAGCTACAAAATTACTTAATTGTTGTCATTTGGAAGCTGAAAAATTCTCATTTTTTTCTGTTTTTCATTTAGTGGGGAGATTGAACTCAGGACCTGGTGCATGATAGACAACTTCTCCACCTTTACTTAAAAGACCCCAAAATTCCTTGAGAAATCTCTTAGACCTAATTAACTTCTTCAGGAACATAGCAGGATATACAATTAACACTCAAAAACCAGTAGCCTTCCTTTACACCAAGTTTAAGCAGGAAGAGAAGGAAATTAAGGCAACAATGCCGCTCACAATAGCTCATATATATATGAATAAATGTAACCAAAGATTCTGAACATTTGTATAAGGAAAGCTTTAAAACATTAGAGAAATCACAGAGGATACTAGAAGATGGAATGACCTCCTTGCTCATGAATTGGAAAAATCAATATCATAAAATGGCTACACTATCACAAGCAATTTACAAATGTAATGCAATTTCCATTAAAATCCCAATGATGAGTTTTGCAGAAATAGAAAAACTAATCCAAAAATTCATGTGGAAAAACAAAAGACCATGTATAACCAAAACATTCTTAAGCTGCAAAACTAGTGCAGGTGGAATAACAACACCTGACTTTAAACTGTACTATAGGCCTATAGGGCTGGGATTTAGCTCAGTTGGTAGAGCGCTGCTCTGCAGTCTCTGAGGTCCTGAGTTCAATTCCCAGTACTGCAAAATGGGAGAAGGATGTGGCAACCCACTCCCAAGGCAATCCCAAAAACAGTCAGCCATTGAAAACCCTATGAGGGTCACTATGAGTTGGACTCAACTCAATGGCACCTAACAACAACAACAACATAGGCCTATAACAAGCAAACAAGCTAATAAACAAAAACAGCTTGTTACTGAGATAAAAACAGGCTTAAAGATCAAAGGAACAGAATTGAAAATCCAGAGATACACACATGCAACTACAGCCACCTGATCTTTGAAAAGGGGGCTAAGGACACACAATGGAATAAAGATAGCCTCTTCAACAAATAGTTTTGGGAAAATTGGATATCCATCTGCAGAAAAATGAAAATAGGCTCCTATCTCTTAATTTGCATGAGAGTTGACTCAAAATGGATCAAAGACTTTAACATAAAGCCAGAAACCTTAAAACTACTATAAGAAAATATAGGAAACATGTTCCAACACATTGTTGTTGTTGTTAGGTGCCGTCGAGTTGGTATCTGACTCACAGCGACCCTCATGGGGTTTTCAATGGCTGACTGTTTTGGGATTGCCTTGGGAGTGGATTGCCAGGCCCTTCTCCCATTTTTGCGGTGCTGGGAATCGAACTCAGGACCTCAGAGACTACAGCGCAGTGCTCTGCCAACTGAACTAAATCCCAGCCCTGTTCCAACACATAGGCATAGGAAAATATATCCCTAACAATACTACAGTCACTCAGGGAATGACACAAAAAATTGACAAATGAAATCACATGAAATTAAAAAGCTCTGTACAGCAAAGGAAACAATTAACAGAGTTAAGGAAGAGACCACTGAATGGGAGAAAATCTTCACCTCCTATACATCTGAGTACTAATTTCTAGAATTTACAAAGAACTCAAGAAAACAGATCCCAAGATAACAAGTAACCCAATATACAAGTGGGCAGAAGAAATGAGCAGATAGTTCTCAAATGAAGAAGTTTGTAGAGCTAAGAAATACATGAAGAAATGCTGAATATCCCTAGCTATTAGGGAAATGCAAATCAACAACTCTGAGATTCCACTTAACTCCAATAAGAATGGCCAACATCCACAAAATAATAACAAATGCTGGTGAGGATGTGGAGAAAGAGTGTGTTTATACTGCTAGTGTAACTGTAAATTAGTTCAACCAGTTCAGAAATCAATATAGAGATACCTCAGATACTAAAAATAGAACTGCCTTATGACCAAGCTATACCACTTCTGGGAATATACCCAGAGGGACACAAGTCATCATACCACAGAGATATCTGTATCACCATATTTAATGCAGCACTTTTCACAATAGCAAGAATTTGGAACCAATCAAGATGGCCAGCAACAGAAGAATGATTAAGAAAAAAATTGTGGTACATATGTACAATGGAATATTTTTCAGCATTAAAGAAGAATGAAATAATGTCATTTGCAACAAAATGGATAGAACTGGAGAATATCATCTTAAATAAACAAACACAGACTCAAAAACAGAAATACCTTATGTTCTCACTCATATGTGGGAGCTGAAACTTATTTAAAGGAAGAAAAATCCTATACATAAGTAGATGTATATAAATGAATAATTAAGCTTAGCTAAGCAGGGAAAATAAAAACAATCAGCCACTGAAAACCCTATGGATAGCAGAGAAGCACTAATAATATTGTTTCATCTGTTGTATGTAGGGTCACTATGAGTTGGACACCAGCTCAACAGCACCTAGCAACAACAACAACAAGGGAAAATAAAAGCAGGTAGAAAGACGGAGCATGCAGACTAGCAAAAGGAAGTGAAGGTTGTGGAATGTGGGAAGATGAGGAAAAACAATGTATGGGGAAAAAGCAGTAGAGGATAATCCCAATATAAAGGATGCAACTTCATGAGTACATGGGAAAAATAGAGGAACATAACCCAGATAGGCATATGAGTTTTACTCCATATTAGTCAAAAGGTTCCATAAACTTCATAAGTTGATGAAGGGTAATCAAAAGTGATGTAATAGTTGCCTAATGGAAAAAGTGGGTGGAGATTTAGCTCAGTTTGTAGAGCGCCACTCTGCAGTCTGAGGTTCCAGGTTCAATTCCCAGCACCACAAAAATGGGAGAAGAATGTAACAATCGACTCCCGAGGCAATCCTGAAACAACAGCCATTGAATACCCTATAAGGGTCACTATGAGTCAGACATGACTCAATGGTATACCTAACAATAACCACCACCACAATGGAAAAAGCAAATGCTGTATTACTATGTACCCCACCAACATTTACCAATAAAGAGGAAACAGAAAGAAAATTGCAAGCTAGATAGTGTCTGCAATACAGACTAAATCAAATTGTTTTTGTACTCTTTCCAAAGAGTGGAAGTCTTTCTTCCCCATATTACTAATTCCCTAAAAAGTCATTGAGATTGGTAGCTAGTCTCAACTCAAAACACCCCCAGTAAGTTATGATTTTAGAGTACTTAAACCTTTTCCCATATTATTCCTGTTCCTCTCACAGGTAACAAGTTGTCACTTATTTTTCATATTTTTCTCACTGTACCTCTTTATAGTAGCTCCTCATCATCTCCCCACTCAAATGTCTGCTGCCAATTAGCTGTTGATTTGAAATCTTATAACTGAATATTTAAAATAAAAATACTCTGGCTGAAAGATCATTTAAAAGTATATGAACTTGCACTTTATAGGAAATATTTACTTTTCACAATTTTTTCCAACTATAAAATTAACAAATGTTCCTTATTGAAACATGCACTATGTACAACAGTTTAAATATGAAAACCAAATATAACATTCTTAATATCAGCAGCCAAAAAATTCAGTATCTTGCCAACTACATTGGTTTAGCATTATCATTGTCAACCATATTATCATTAGTATTGATTTTATTACTTTTTTAAAATGCAAAAACATATCCCACTTTTTTACTTAGTTTATAAATTGGAATATTTGGCCATATCAATAAATAATTTTCAAACACATGAATTTTTGCTTTTCATATCAACATCATAATATGAATAGTCCATAGTTTTGCTGTTTTCCCTTTATTCCACATAATTTTGCTATTGTTTCTATCTGGGGCTAGAATTCTATAAACATTTTTTTTTTTTAGGTATATGGGAGTTGAACCCAGGCATTTGTGCATGCTTTGTAAGCACTATACCACTGAGCTGCACTCCAAGCCCATTTTTTACCTTTTATTTTTAAGATAAGGTCTTGTTAAACACAGGCTGCTTCTGCCCTTAAACTTGTGATCTTCTTGCATTTATGTCCTGAGCCACTGGGATTACAGGTGTGAGCCAACATACCTGGTTTATAAAAATCATTTTTGAGCAATTAAAACTTAGACTTCAATTTCTGGTTATGAATTCAGGATCCAAGATTATGAAAAATTTCAACTCTACATATTTGAAGCCAAATATTTTTTCAACAGTTATATAAATGTATACTCCCACCAAATTTAAATGATCTTTAAATACTTCCTCTAGCTCTGCTCACTACAGATTAACTGTGTTCTAAAAATTTCAAACTGAAATTAGAAGTTTTAAAAAGTAAGGTGTTGCAGTTCTCAGGAATGCAAGATTTTCACCTGTTATAGGTTTTTCTCATCCTACAGTTCAATCTTTTTTTCTTTTTTTTTTCTTTTTTTTTTTTTTTTTTTTTTTTTTTTTTTTTTTTTTTTTTTTTTTTTTTTTTTTTTTTTTTTTTTTTTTTTTTTTTTTTTTTTTTTTTTTTTGAGACAGGGTCGACCTGGGTAAGCCATGCTAACCTTGAACTCGCAATGTAGCCCAGGCTGGACTTTTACTCAAAATCCTTTTGTTTCAACCTCCAGAGTTTTGGGTAAAATTCCATCTTATCTTTAATGTTAAGAAATGATAACAGTATATTCATTCACAGACGTACACAGAAGGCCTTGTGCTTTGGGCTACCTTCATAGCATTTGGGGGGAGTGGTTCACAGAGCCATCTGAACTCTTTCCCATTTCCCTCTTTGGATCTATACATAATCCCTAAACAGCTGTCTGATATTAAACTACAATCTGTGACTGGGCCTTAATGTGAAGTTAATATTTTCATTTTGTTATTGAATCTATTATCACAAGACACAACTATTACAAGATATATAAGGAAAACCCCAACATCTATTGAGAAACATGCACATTTCTCAAACTGCATATTAGGATCTAACTGTAACAATTGCCCATCATTTGAGCTATGAAGGTCTAAAATTTCTTATTTATTACACAGTCTTGGGGAGTAGCGTCTTTTAGTATTTCAGTAGATAGAAAGAAGCCAAAGACTGAAGACCATTCATACATAGTAAGCTATGTTTCCACAGCAGAAATGCAACGTTTCACCAGTTTCCATGACTATCTTCTTTGGGGATCTACTGATGTACAGACTGTTTCAGCCTCTGACCGATGTGTATTAAATAAATGAAATGAATCCCAAAACAGAGAAAGCCATGGTACCAAACCAGAGGGATCCCTATGTTTTATCCAATAGCAATATTTGACAACTACAATTCAAAACTTCTATCCCTTTCATGGATACTCATATCCATCACCAACATCCAAATTGAAATTACTTTCTATATATGAATCTAAATCTACTCAGTACCTTCAACATTCCTTGTATTCTTCCCAGAATCTATTTTTCAGATTATTGCCAGCCTTTTCTCTCTCCTTGGGGAAGAGTCATCTTTTTATGTCTGATCCCCCCTTTCATAAACTGGCTTTATTTTGCCATATAATGTAGCCATTCATTATTCTGAACCCTTCACACATCTACCATCTCACTCTAGGTATGTTTATCACCTAGTTAACAATTTCTGTTTTTCTCTTATCTCTATGGCTCCTCATTTACTTTCCCAAATGTCACTAGGTTGCTCAGGTACATAGAAAATCCATTGCACATTATTATCCCTGTTCTTCACATGCATTAACCAGGTATGACACTTCGTATGCTAAATTTTACCCATATGTTCAAATTACCCCTGTAGAGAACATAAATAACTGAGGCAGGTTGAGATCTCACACTAGATCTATTTATTTTCTTCTAGAGAATTTTACGCCCCAGGCTGAGACACACTTGAGCTCTGCATAATAAGGCCTTACACTATTATGTGGCACCTAATAACAACAACTGCCTGCAGCCATAGCACTGTGGCATCTGAGCCCATCAGATCTCAGAAGCTAAGCAGGGTCAGGCCTGGCCTGGATAGTACTTGGATGGGAGACCACCAGGGAACATGGGGTTCTGTAGGCTTGGGAGACGGACCCAGCAACCCACTCCCAAAAATCAATCTGCCACTGAAAACCCTATGAACAACAGAGAAGCACTGATAAGAGTGTTTCTCCTGTTGTATGTAGGGTCGCTGTGAGTCTGACACTGACCTGAAGGCACCTAAAAACAACAGTAAACAAAGACAGCCTGCAAACAATGCCTATGACCCCAGGGTAAATACCAAACGATATATGCAAATAATATTGTTTATAAGCAAATGTTAATATGGTTTTGTCCTGGCTTACTTAGGAGGGTTGACTGTTTAGGGGATTTTTATATGTTTGAACTCTCCCAAAAGGAAGGGAAAGAAGTATGACACTTCGACAGTCTTTGGTATTTTTCCCTTGACAAATGTGTAGCAGCTTTCCATTTGATCCAAACACTTCTGTTTTTATTCTCAATCCCATTCTAAAAACGATTACTGTATTTTGCTATTGGTCTTATGCTGACTAATTTTTATACAGCATATTGATTTCTAATTTCGTTGCTGGCAGTTCATTATTCAATTGGTAGGACCCATCATTCTTTCTCTAAATTGAAGTTTCATATTATCCATCCTGATCCTTTCTTCTAAGCAATGTTACCTCCTTTCTATAAGCCTCAGGTCTTTTTTGCATCCCTAAGGACTCACCTTGTTTAAAAATGCATGTTTCTTTGTTTTGCTGTTGTTGATGTTGTTGTTGTTGTTAATGAGATATTAAAATTTAGTATAAGGCACACAAGGGGATTGATTTAGAAGCTTAATTTTGAAGAAGCAGGAACAAGTTATTCTGTTAACCTTATGATTTCAATGGAGCTATGAGGTATGGAGCCTGCAGCCATAGCCCTATGGCATCCAATCCCATCAGATCACGGAAGCTAAGCAGGGTCGGGCCTGGTTAGTACTTGGATGGGAGACCGCCTGGGAACACCAGGTGCTGTAGGCTTGGGAGAAGGACCCAGTAATGCACTCCCAAAAATCAATACTCCATTCAAAACCCTATGAACAGCAGAGAAGCACTGCCTATAGTGTTTAGCCTGTTGTACATAGGGTCGCTGAGTTGGATACCAACTGGACGGCACCTAACAACAAAGAGGTGTGGATGCAGGAATCCCAAACTCTGAGGAAGCCAGAATCAGATACCTTCCTCTTTCTTTGTTGTTGTTGTTAGGTGCCTTCTAGTTGGTATCCAACTCATAGCTATCCATGTACAACAGGCGAAACATTATAGTCATTGCTTCTCTGCTGTTCATAGGGTTTTCAATGGCCAATTGATTTTTAGGAGTGGGTTGCCAGGTCTTTCTCCCAAGCCTACAGCACCTGGTATTCCCAGGTGGTCTCCCATCCAAGTACTAACCAGTCCCGACCCTGCTTAGCTTCCAAGATCTGATGATATCGGATGCCACAGAGCTACAGCTGCAGGCCTTCCTCTTTCTAGTTTGCTCTAATGCAGTTTCTTCTTCCTAGAACCGCATATAGCTTTATATTACCACTGTGACACTCATTTCTTTACAATAGGAGGTACAGGAACAGGAGATTGCTATATTAAACCAAGTAGAAACACAAAGAGAAGCAACAGATGATGCACTCTGCAGTGCCTGTAAAGGTTAAGCACCCTTTCCACTCTGTCCTAGAGTACCTACAGAGCTCACCCAGGAGTGAGCTCATTCTCCTATGGCTAAAGGAAGGCATTCCTCAGGGAATGGGGAAGAGAGAAAGGAGGGAACGGAGGACGCCGCTACTCTTTCTCAGGAATACTTGCAGACTCTCAGTTAAGCTGGTGTCAGCAGAACCCAGCAGATCTCCTTGCCTGTACTCCCTCTCCCTTTACAAGCCATTTTGCACTTCCCTCCCACACTGGCCTCCTAAGGCAGAGCTTTTATCATGCCTCTTCCCTGCAGCAGCAACCTGCAGTAGATGGGAATGAGAGCATTAGAGCCTCACATTAGCATAGGGCCTTTCCATTTACAAAGTGCGCTCACATGTCATCTCGTCCCCTCCTTACAGCCACCTCTGTGTACTTACTAGACGAAGTTCAAACTTCTTATCCTCCTAAGCATAGTCTTAACACGTTGACAAGATGGCTGTCTTGCTGTTCTCCCTATGGATTGCCCTCAGCCTCTCTCTTCTCCCTCCCAGACTAAATTTATTTTCACCTCTAAGACAGCTTGTATAACCCTGTACCCTGGTGCCCCAAACCCCTCAATCCTGCCATTGCCATCCCATGCTGCCTGGCAATTCTTCATCCTCCTTTTGTCTTCTTATGAAAGCCAGGAATAAATATCCTCTGGCCAGGGGTAAGTATGGTTTCCAAGGACAGTCTGCAACCCCTCCTTCACCCTTTCTGACCTCACCCCATCAGTCTGCACCTGGCATATGGCACAGCTTCTTGTAACTCCCAGCAAACCATCTTTGGTTAGTGAAGTTGTGTCTGGCATATATACTTGGCCTCTTGAACCTCAACTGTTTGTCATGTGATCATTGTCTCCCTTTACTTGCACATTCAAATTGTTGTTGTTAGGCACTGTCAAGTGGAGTGGGACTTGCCACGACCCTCTTAGGGTTTTCAATGGCTGATTGTTTTGAGATTGCTTCAGGAGTGGATTGTCAAGTCCTTCTCCCCTTTTTGCAGTGCTGGGTATCAAACCCAGGTCCTTAAAGAGCATTGAGTGGTACTCTACCAATGGAGCTAAACCCCAGTCCCCAGATTCAATTTAGGCGATGATTAAACATCCTAGGAACTTTTCCCTCCTTCTACCTCCCTCAGCCAAGGGGCATTTCCTCATGGCTTTCATAAGGAATGGAAGGAGGCTGAAGAATTTCTAGGCTGGATGGGATGGAGGGATTGCAAGGAGTTAGAGGACTTGGAGTAGAAAGTTATGCAAAAGGTTACCCTTGAACAACACCTAAGGGTCAGAGATGGAAAATGCTCATCATGTCCACTCCTCTTCTGGAAAATTGTTTTATCTTTTTCTCCAAACTCTGTTAGTTTATTTTTCTCTTTCTCCTTCTTTCTCCATTCCTCCCTTTTCTCTCTTTTTACCCCTTCTCCTCTCTTTCCTTTTTCTCTTTGCTTTAGCCCCCCCTTCTCTTTGCATTCTAAAGCAATTTGATCACATGAAAAACTATCCTTGATTAGAGAATATGCCATAATTTAATCAGCTCCTAAGTCTCAATGAAAAAGAGAATAAATGCACCTCTTTCTTTTTTTTTTTTACCAACACCTTAAGTTCACTAGCAAACCTACAGAACAGGCAATCACTCACAAATGGCATGATTCTAGGAGGAGCACTTGCCAACGTCTCTGCATCCCTTACCACTCAGTTTTATCTTGACTTCCACTCATCTGCCCTCTTCTGTTCTTTGCACAGCATCTTGCTTTGTTCACTTACATTTTACTAGGAGAACTCATTTTTGCTCTTAAGTAGTAGAGCACATTCAGTCCTATACTATATTTGCATTGTTGCTGTTAGGTGCCATACAACTGTATCCAACTCATAGCGACCCTATGTATAATAGATGATACACTACCTGACACTGTCCCATGCCTGACACTATTATCAGTGCTTCTCTGTTATTCATAGGGTTTTCAGTGGCTGATTATTTCAGGAGTGGGATGCTGGGTCCTTCTCCCAAGCCTACAGCACCTGATATTCCCAGGAGGTTTCTTACCCAAACACAAACCAGCACCGACTCTGCTTAGCTTCTGAGATCAAATGAGATGGAGCAAAAGGCAAACAACAATCACCTTAAAAACATAAATCTAGCCAAGCCTCAAATCATGGGACTCCATAATCCCACTTCTCCATTCCCTTCTTCATCCTAATTTCTTTTCCATCTTTTCACCCAAACAAGCAGCTTATCCACATCCATTCTCACCTTCCCCTTTTGTAGATGCGTGCTCCATTCTCTCAGCTGTTCCTCTGGCTGACTTTGGTGGCTCATGTGGCTACGACAAAGTCATCATCCCAGAGGTGTGGAAGCCTAGTCACCAGGCCCTTCTCAGGCTGGGCGAGCTGCCCCTGGATTTCTCAGGAACCATGCTCTTTCTCTCCTGTCGTCACTGTGTAACAATAGCCCTGTCACTTAGGTGTCAGGGCCAATTGTGCTCGTCCACTTGTGATTCTCCTCTTTGCTTCACGTTGCTTTGGCATTCTGAGGTGCCCAGGCAGAATTTGAAAAATATAACGTGCCACTTCCTCCTGACCTCTCTAGTTTTGGGTGAAAAATCATCAGTGAGTCAAATTGTTTCTTTTTCTTTCCCCATAGGTCAAGTATTATTTCTTTCTTACAGATTTCAAGTATTTGGTGAAGTGTCTCTTTGTCATTTTGTCTTTCTTCTAATTCAATTGTTGGTTTTGTTTACTGTTGAGCTTTGAGATTTTTATTAGTTTAGGTTTTTTCCTTCAGTTTTGAAAACTTTGACAATGATATTTTTTGGTGTGCAATTCCTTGGATTTGTCTTATGTGACATTTTGTCAGATTCTTGAATCCTTAAGTTTCTATGTTTAGGTAAATTTGGGAAGTTTTCAGTCATTATTGCTTTGCATGTCTTTTTAGTCCTGTTCTCCTCCTGCTATCCTTCCAGACTCTAAAGCCATAAAATATTTTACATTTCCACCGGTTCCTGAGTATATTCTGTTTTGTTTGTTCGTTTTGTTTGTTGTATGCCTTTCAATATGCTCAGAATAGGCAATTTCTACATTATTTTTGTTTTGTCTCTTTCATTCTGTCTTTGAACTGATCCATTGAACATTTTATTTCAGATATATTTTTAAGTTATCAGTTTTCATTTGGTTATATTTTGTATCTTTTTGTTTCGCTATTATTTTTATTATTTTTTTGAGACAAGATCTTGCTGTGTAGTCCAGGATGGCATCAAATTTGAGATCCTCCAGCCTCAACTCCATGAGTGCTGGGCTTACAGGTGTGCACCACCATGTCCAGGTAGTTATCTTTTGTATCTTCTTTCTCTGCTATAACTTTGTTTCTTTGCTGAGACTTGCTCTTTTTCCACTCATTTCAAGAATATTCACATTTGTTCACTGAAGCATGTTTTCATAGCTGCCTCAAGTTCTTTCACAAATAATTTTAACACCTCTGTCACCTGAATGTTGGTGTCTTTGATTTCTTTTTCCATTCAAGCTGAGATGATCCTGGTTCTTGGTATAATGAAAGCTTTTATCCTGACACGTGGACATTTGGGTCATTATTCAATGGAAATCAGGAGCTCATTTTAAAACACCCTTTTGGCTGACTCTGGATGACACTGTGTCTGTAGGAGGAGCAGTCATGCCTTTTCCTTATTTCCAAATGGGGATAGAAGTCCAGGCTTCCCACTTTCCTCCACAAATACATCCTGGCAGGGAGAGGAAGGGAGTGGAATACGCTCATCACTGCCCTCCCTTGACCTTCACTGATGCAACAGGGAGAAACAATAGTGGCCTCCCTACCGTCACTTTGGGGTAGTAGAGAAAGTGCTGTTTCTCCACCCCCAACACCAACTCAGAGGGAAAAACGGGCTAGATGAATATAGTCAACCTCAGGAAGGTTTGGACCATGGCTGAAGCAATTTTCTGACATTTACTAGTGGAATACAGTTGTCTAAATATTTGTAAAGTGAATATATCATCTTTCCTTCTGAGGATTGACTCATACAAATTTATTCTCCTTAGGCAATTTCAAATATCTCCAGCTTCTAAATATGCCATATGTGTTTTCAACAAGTCCATAAAAATAAGTGAAATAGCCACAGATTTCTAAAGACACTTAAAAGATTCAAAAGACTCTTGACCAGTATAAATGTCAGTGCCCAGAAACAGCCTTAATGAGTGTGCAGTTTTTCTCAGGAAATACAATGATGGAGATCTGAAAGACATAAATGTGATCATAGTGTCTAAATGCAGGTAGACTATCATTCTTTAAATGATCTATTGTAACTAAGAATTACCCTTGTATAGCATGAGATCAAAATAATGCCAATTAAAAGTTATGAGCATATTATTTTACTCCATTTGCTAAAATATAAAGAGGATGTATTCCACACGCTACATATTCACATTGCCACTTCAAGTCATTGGAAAATATTCCAAGTACTCAACTGCATGCCAAGTATGCCACAGCGTACTAAAAACCCAGCCAGGAGATCTAGCTCTGAGTCCTTCCTCCAAGGAGTTTTTCCCCAAAGGAGTGTGGTGATATTGCTGAATCTGTTTCTTGATCTGTAACTGAAGAGCTTGGATTAAGAGAGTCAATGCCTGATACAACTCTAATATTTTAGACATTGAAGTGAGGATAAAATGACATTTAAGCATATTGGAGGAGCTCAGCTCCAATTATGTGACTGTATGATTGTGGGACAAAGATGTAGACATTGCTTTCAGATTAATAAAATGTTTTATATTATAGGACAAGGTGATATTACCTTCATTCCTTTTTAAATTGTTATTACTGAAGGTTCTCCAGAGAAATAAACCCATGTGGGAAGAGGGACTAGTTTTAAGGAATTGACTCACACAATCAGGTTGTACACAACGATGTTGTTGTTGTTAGGTGCCACTGAGTCGGTATCCGACTCATAGCAACCCTATGTACAATAGGGAGACACTATTTGCTATTCATAGGGTTTTCCATGGTGGGTTGATTTTTAGGAGTGGTTTGGTGGGTCCTTCTCCCAAGCCTACAGCACCTGTTGTTCCCACTCGGTCTCCCATCCAAGTACTAACCAGGCCCGACCCTGCTTAGCTTCTGAGATTTGACAGGATTGGATGCCACAAGGCTATGGCTGCAGGAGTACAAAACCATGGTGGATGTCAAATCTACCATTTATGGGACAGACTGGTAGACTACAAACTCTGGCAGCATTTCTCTGTAACGGTCTGCAGGCAAATCACTTCTGAAAAATCTCACATTTTCCTTTTAATGCCATCAAGTGAGTAGATGAGGCCTATCTACATTATTGAAAGTAATCTTAGTGACAAATGATGGTAAATGTTAATCAGTTTTACAAAATACCTTCAGGGTAGCATCTAGATTAGTGTTTGACCAAAGAAGTGAGCTTGATAGCTTCAGCTGAATTCCCATATAAAGTTAGCTAACATTTTGATGCTGTGTTGCAATTATAGTACCTGTTACTTAGCACTGAAAATAGCTCAGGAATTATTATTGATGCTTTGGAAAGGAGTCTCACATAATTCTCAACACGATCTTTTAAATTATATATTGCTATTTTCACTCGGAACATGATGAAATTGAATCTGAATTTTTTTAAAGTGAACAAAACTATAAAGCTAATGGGAGAATCACAAGAAGTCATAATTGAAACTCAGATTTTCTTGACTACAAAAGGTGCCAAGCCCATTGTGGTACCATCCTGTGATCCCAGAAAGTAAGAAGGTGGAGGCAGAAGGATCACAAGTTCAGGACCACAGGCAGCCTGTGTAATTTAGTGAGACTCTGACTTGAGATTAAAAATGAAAAATTAAAAATAGGGACTGAGTGTTCATTTCAGTGCTAGAGATTTTGCAAAGTATATGTGAGGCCCTGGATTCAGCCCCCCAGTACCACACACAAAAAATAAAGTGACAAAATGATTACTGGAAACAAAAGACAATTTAAGTAGGTACTTCATTTTTTCAGTCCCTGGCTTTTGAACTTGGGTGTGTACCAATCTTATTTTATTCATATCTACTGCATGATTTGAATTGTATGCTCCCCAAATAGTCTGTGATTCTGTTGCAGAACAGCATACATTCACCTGCCTTTCTTTCAGAATACATTCTTGTTTTGTAGAGAGGACACATTCCACAGAAGTTTCAGTTGACTTGTTCTCTTGAGACATTTGATGAACATTTTTTTCTTTTTTTTCTTTTTCTTTTCTTTTCTTTTTTTTTTTTTTTTTTTTTTTTTTTTTTTTTTTTTTTTTTTTTTTTTTTTTTTGCTGGTTGATTATTTGATTACAATAGAGGAGAGACAAAGAAATTACAATAAAAAATAAAAGAAATTATGAAGCTACACAGTGGAAGGAAATCCTGTGATTTTGTTTTGTCTAAAAGCCTTACCATCTGTACTTTTATAAAGAAACAAAATATAATTTAATGGGTAAGGAACCACATGAACCATAGCAAACAATAAGGAAGGCTGATACCAGATGGTGAATTCTGCAGAGCTTCACTCAACGCTGCTTTTCTCCCTAGGTGTCTTGGCCTAGCGTCTACCTACCTCAGTAACAGAAAGCAAATTTTTAATTCCACTGCCTCCTGCTAAACCAATGCGGTTATGAAAGTGCAAACCGGATTCTTTTGTCTCATACATCACTGACAACACTCTTGGCTAAGTTCCATTTGCAGAATCTTTATTACTGCTGATGATGTCAGAGAAAAAGGAACAGCTTGATTCATAGATTGCAGGTGAAATTTACAACACTGGCAGCTAAAAATGATCTTTTGATTTATACACTAAGAACATTCAATGTAAAAGTCACAGAAAGTGAATAAATACACTCAAAACTCATGAGATTAATTTGGGAAATTGCTATTCTATTCATAATTACAGTGGAAATGTCATTGACAATCTCTTGTTCCTGCTGTTTTGCATGTGGTTTTTGGTCCTCTATCTTTTTTTCCTTTCTAAAGAGAGTCACTGCAGAGAATCCCCCTAAAAGGAGTTATGATTGCCTTTGTGATTAATTCTTATGGTAAGACAATGGAATAGGTGTGTGTGTGAACACTGTAGATACAGAAATTTACTTTGCACATATATAGAAATCTGAAAACCTCAAAGGTCACTAATATAATTCAAACTGTGATTGATGACAGGAATATTTATAATTACAATGTTCATTTGTTCAGAACTTACCTTTTTAGAGGTTAAACAAGCTAGTTTCAGACTTTTGTTGTATTCTTTCTCTTGATTGCCTCTTAAAAAACATCATTTAACATTGGTCATCTGACTTTAAATCTTTTTTCCAGGAGGACCAAATAAAGCCAGATTTTTCTTATGTAAAACAAAGATAGCCTGTGTTAGATAGTACCTGTAAAAGCATACACCTTCTTAGAGGGAAGGCCATTATTGGGTATCTTGTCATGTCATCAGCCTATAGCCATACCACTGTGGCATCTGATCCTGTCGGATCTCAAAAGTTAAGCAGGGTTGGGTCTGGTTAGTACTTGGATGGGAGACTGGCTGGAATCACCAGGTGCTGTAGGCTTAGAAAAAGGATCTGGCAAACCCACTCCCAAAAATCAATATGGGCTGGGATTTAGCTCAGTTAGTAGAGCACCGCTCTCTGAAGTCCTGGGTTTGATTCCCAGCAGAGCAAAATTTGGAGAAGGATATGGCAATCCACTCCGGAGACAATCCCTAAACAATCAGCCATTGAAAATCCTATGAGGGTTGCTATGACTCGGACAGGACTTGAGGGCACCTAATGACAACAAACAACATGTCATGCCATCACCTTTTAAATAGGCATCCCAGTAGAAAGAGTGCCATATCCTGATACATTATGCTTAAACAAGAAAAACACACAATGAATAAATGTGTCACTCTTTTAAAGAATTATTCCTGGATATTTTAATTTCAACGTATCATGAAAAGTGCAAGAAACTTGTGGAGAGACAGGTAACACTTAAAATATTTCCATTTCTTTAACATTTTCATTTATTTGGGGGAAAATAAGAATTAGATATGCTTATGGCATATAACATGTGTTTTGAAATATGTATGTAGTGCAGAATGGCTGAACCAAGATAATTAACATATTCATTATTTCATCTTTTGTAGCAGAATCCATCCTTTGCTCAGATTATTCTTTGCTCAGATTATTCTAATTTTGCATTCATTATTGACTCTAAAACAATGCTCTCCTCTTTTGAAGTTAGAAGAGATGGTTTGGCTACTCATTCTCCTTGTTTTAGTCATTGAACATTAATTGATTGAAATTCAAATGTTCAACTTTACCCATAATGGGGTATATTGTACTTCTGTGTAATGTCAGAGATATGCAGATTATATTTGAGAGAGTCAGTTTTCAGAAGTAAGGAGAAAGCAGACCTCAGTACACTAGGGATAAATTAACATTCAGAATTCTGTTTGTTATTATATGGTACCAATATATCAATGTCCATATTAACTTGCAAATTATAGTTGCATGAGTCCTTGGACTTACCCTAAACCTTTGGTACCCCAAATATACAGATATAATCACAGTTTACATCTCCCAAAGTCTGAATTCCTTTTCCACTATGATTCTCCATGCTTACTCTTCAATTAACACACAGTGGTGGGGTTTTAAAAAGTTATTTATCAAAAAGTAGCCTTCCCAAACATTCCTGCTCTATTTTCCAATCTGAGGGATAGTATGTGTGCTTCTCAGATAATTAGCATATTTGGACATAAAGAAGATTTGAATTTATGTTCAATTATATCAACTTAATGTTGAGCCACTATCCTGATGGGTCAGTATGATACTAAACTTAGTCTCTGGGGGAAAGGCTTTGACCTGATTCCTATTACTTCAGTTTTGCCAAGGTTTGGAACAGACTATACATTGTCAAGACGTTAAGAGACAGGGGGCCAGCTGGTCTTTAAGTCTTTCATTCTCAAAGTAACAGAGACAGAAACCTTTATTTAAATACAACATTCAGGTCCAGCATCCTCTTACCCTGCATTCCTTACTGTGCTGGGCACTAGAATGTATCTGAACTATTTCTCAAGGGCATATCAGTTAAAATAGACTATGTGAAGTTTGGCCAGTTCCTCAGTGGGCTGCCAGAGTGAATAGGCAACTTTCACTCCATGATTTGCAAACAAATGAGGGGGAAAAAATGCCTCCATTTTTATGATCTGTCCATTTCTGTGGTGTCAAGTCTTCCACTATAGCAAATTTCAATTTGCCCACATAAAGTTATTGAATCTAGTTGTGTACACAATTGGCTGTTGAGATTGGTTTGAGCTGGACCCAGCATACCACTGCAACCATTCTTTTCTCCTTTCTCACCGTATCTTTTCCCACTGGGATAGAGGCTAAGGAAAGGCCAGTAGGGGACTTTCACTTTTCCTACACAATTTTTCTACCTTACGTTTCTAAGATATTTTTTCTCTGCCCCAAACCCACATTCCATTCTTTCCTGGGCTTTTGGAATACAAGATAAGACTGTTAGCAGTTTATTTCTATTTTCCATGTTATTGTATTTCTTTCTCTACTCAAGGAGTAAATGGATCACTAACTTCTTAAATGAAGGAATGTAAATGGAAGGAGAAGAAATATTTAATTACTCAATGCTCCTGTCACAAAGTGTTAAGATAATAGGCTTCAATAGCTTCAGGAAATAAATGAGTGACATTTTAAAAATAGATTTTACTTTTCAGAGCAGTTTCAGATTCATAGCAAAATTGAGAGGAAGGTTTAGTGAGTTCCCATATAGCATCTGCCCCTTTATAAGCACCACCTACCACACTATCAGCATCCTGCATCAGAGCAGTGCATGTGTTGAAATTAGTGAACCTACACCAACACATCATTACCACATAAAATCCGTAGTTTACATTAGTGTTCACTCTTGCTCTACCTTCTATGCATTTTGACAACGTATAATGACATAGGTCCACCATTGCTATCTCATACAGAGTATTTTCTTTGCCCTAAAAGTCCTTTGTGTGTACTCCATTTGTTCATCCTTCCACCTTCCCTAGCCCTGGTCCCTGCCAGGAAATCATTTTGTCTGTATAATTTTGCCTTTTCCAGATTGTCATGTACTTGAAGTCAAACACTATATTATATAGAGTTTTTGAATTGGCTTCTTTCACTTAGTAATATGAACTTAACTTCCATCCATGTTTTTTATGGCTTAATAGCTCATTTATTTTTAGACCTGAATGATAATTCCATTGTCTTGATGTAGTGCAGTTTATTCATTCACCTTCTGAGAGACATCTTGGTTACTTCCAAGTCTTTATAATTATGAATAAAGTTGCTGTAAACATCCATGTGCTTGTTTTTTTTATAAGAATGTTTTCAGTTCTTTTGGATAAATACTAAAGAGTGCAATTTAAAGGTGATTTGTAGGATAAGAATAGGCATAGTTTTGTATAGGGCTACCAAACTGTCTTCTAAAACTACTGTACCATTCTTCATTCCCACCAGAAGTAAATGGGACCTCCTGCTGCCTCATAGATTATGAACACTTGATGTTGTCAATGTGTTGGATTTGGACCATTCTAATAAGTGTGTGATTATCGTACCTTGCATTTCCTTACTGACTTGTAATACCAAAAATCTTTTCATATCCTTATTTCCCATCTGCAAATCTTTGATGAGATGTCCGTATATATCTTTTTCCTATTTTTTTTAGTCTCATTATTCATTTTCTTATTGTTGAATTTTAAATGTTCTTTGTATATTTTGGATAATGGTCCCTTATCAGATATATGTTTTGCGAATATTTTTTCCTACTCTATGACTTGTTTGCTCAATCTCTTGGCATTGTCTTTTATAAAGCAGAACATTTAAATTATAATTAAGCCAAGTTTATCAATTATTCCTTACATGGATATTGAGAAAATGGAGAAAACATTAATGTTATCCAAAATTTTGCTTTACTTGGTTCTGCAATCAACACCCAAGGAAGCAGCAGTAAAGAAATCAAAAGGTGTATTATGTTGGGGAAAGCTGTTGCAAAAGAGTTCTTTCAAGTGTTGAAAAGTAAAGAAGTCATATTGAAAGTGAAGGTACACCTTAAAATATCATGCCATGATGTTTTCACTTGCATCATATGCTTGTGAAAGTTGGGTCATATATAAGAGAAACAGAAGAAGAATTGATGCTTGTGAATTATGGTGCTGGAGACAAATATAGACTGGAAACAAAACCAACAGACTCATTGTAGAAGAAGTGTATCCAGAGTACTCCTTGGAAGCAAGGATGGCTAGACTATGTCTGATGTATTTTGGGCATGTTGTCAGATGTTACCAACCTCTGGAGAAGAATACTATGTTTTAGAGAGTAGTGGGTCAACAAAACAAATGAAGACCTTCAACTAGATGGATTGGTACATTTGCTGCAACAATGAGTTTAAACATAAAAGAGATCATATGCATGGCATAATGTTGAGTAGTGTTTTGTTATATTGTACATAGGGTCATTATGAGTTTGACCTGACTCCAGGGCACTTTAAAATAACAAAAACAACATGGATGTTGAGTGTGTGGTGTATATATATATTCTGTATCTAGATTATTTTCTTTATTGGATATTCATTTGTTCTAGCACCTTATGGTGAAAAGATTATCTTCCCTCTATTATCTTGGCTTTGTTCTTTTGTCAAAGATCAGTTGACTATAGTTATGAGTCTATTTGTGATCTCTTTAGTCTGTTCCATTTATTTGCGTATTCTCTTTTCTGAATGCCTTTCTGTAATCTCTATTTTCCTTGTTTATACTTGAGACCTAGAATCCTGCATGTGCATAATTATGTCTGCATTGTAAATTGACTCACCAGGTGTCAACTGTAATGAAACACAATTAAGACACAACTACCCATCTTCCTTTTGAAGACTGTCCTTACATTTAGCATTCATAGAAAATACATAAATAATTTCTTAACAATAAAATCCATATAACCAATCTTTTCCTAAGTCCTACATCAGTTTTCTAAGTCTTATGCCAATCGTTTTCTAAGTCCTACATCCATCAATTTCTAAGTCCTATTCACCTTCTATGAGTGCGTACAAGTTCCTTATATGGTTCCTCTTCATACTATTGTAATTGAATAGTAACACTGTGCAGGAATTAGTAGATCTCATCAAAGCTATGGTAGGGATTTTCTCCTGTGATTGCTCCCATCAGAATTTTGCTTTCCCTGGCTGGCCTGGGTTTCCATGGTCTTCTCACTTTTTTCTTTGCCATTGGTTGTGACTGGTGAGTTATAAGAATCTTGCAGATTCTTACGGTGGAGGTTTATGTATTCCCTGAAAAAGTTCTGAGTACCTACTAACAATTGATTTTCATGGTGCATTAAGAAGATCACTAAATTTAATCTGGAGACTCTGGCTTAAATTCAACTTTTGCTTCTAGTTGTGTATATTTATTTCTCTGTAATCTAGAAAAAGTACCTAACTTTTTAAAAGTCTATTTTAGAATTCCTCTGAACAAGGAAATTTTTTTTCTTCTAGGACTTAGATTATGCAAAAGACTTTGCAAGGATTATACATAGAATATATATGCAAATATGCTTCAAAACATTATACAAATGTTGATAATTCAAGATGACCACAAAGACGGAAAATATTACTGATTAAGTCATACAGAAATAATTAATGACGTACTATTTGAACATATTTAAATTTTTTTACCATATACATTTATTCTTTTTCTACAAGAATCAATACTGCTAGGAAAGATCATTACAAGGAAGCAGACCCTTAGCAACTCCCTTTGGCTCTGTAAATATTCTACTCCTCTGAGATCTATTCTGAACCCCAGAATGTATTATAAATGCTAGGAGATATTTTCTTTCTCAAGTGACATATGTGCTGAAATTCAAATATTTCTAAATGTATTAAGGAAAAAATTAAAGAAATATAGCATTTCATTATTTCAGCAAAATATGGGGTGAAGTCCTTCATAAGATGGTCTCTAGGCATTTCAAACACAAACTGTATCTAACTGACATTACCACCATCTGCTCAATTACCCATCCTACTCTTCTATGCTCCAATTGTGACTAGAATCTCCTTTGTTCACATGCTTAAATAGGAGAAATGGTGAATTTCCCTTTCCTCTCTGACCTCTCAGACTTCTCTTGATTCTGCCTCTCCCATGCCTACTGTCCTGGCTCTTCTGCAAGCCCATTACTCTCCTCTATTCTCCTGTAGATATTTCGGAACTCCTCAACACCATCTTCTGCCGCCCACACCTCCAACAAATCCTCCTCTGTTTTCACAATAACTCATGCAAAAAACAACCATCCAGATCCATCATGTCCCCCATTCGAAACTCATCAACCTCTGTCCTATTTTCTTTAAATTTCAAATTACTTAAAGTAGCATGGCATATGAGACTTGTTTCAGTCTAGTTCCCAAATAATTATTCAGTTATCTTTCAGCATCTCACCCTCTACCACTATTTGTTATTTGCTGTTTCCCTAAAGTGATACCTTTGGAACAAATTATACTTTCATTCTTCTTTGTTTCTGAGACAAATGTGTTCTAAATTTTTTTAATGCATGTAGGGAAGTTAAAATGATCCAAAAACTGTGTGTTTGAGGAAGACTTGACACACAGTAGTTATACTGTTGTTGGTATTAGTGGCAGTTGGGGGAGGTAGAGATTGTTTGTGTGTTTGCCCTAGAGACAATAAAACAACAATTTGGATTTGTGGCTGCCCTTTTAATATTCAAAAGGTATTGTGAAATAAATAGAGTAGACTATAATATAACATAATCTGAACAAATGAGTGGATTTATAGGAATACAATATTGCAAGCTGGGCACTGTGGCACATGTCTGCAATCCCTGTGACTCAGGAGGTTGAGGCAGGAGCATTATGAGTTCAAGACCAGAAGCAGTCTATGCAATTTATCAAGACCCTGTCTCAAAATAAAAATAATTAAAAAGGGGATGGGGGTTCAGCTCAGTGGTGGAGAATTTACCTAGCAACCCCTAGTAGTGAATAAAAAGAAAGAGAGAAAAGAGAGACAGAAATGCAGTCTCAGACTGAGTTTTTCCCTCAAAAGACCATTTTAATTAGTTAATGTGTGTGTGCATGTGTGGTGCTAGGGACTAAACCCAGAGCCTTGTGCATACTAAGCAACCATGCTATCAGTGAGCCCCAACCATAGTTAAACAGACAATTTTAACTGACATTGTAAAAAAAGAACATCAATGTACTACTAAAATACTCCCTCTATATACAGGATATCTTGATTCCTACTTTATAATATTTTAAGACTGCTTACTCATAAGAACAGAGGGCCTTAGAAAGATTAAGGAAGAGAGCCAGAACTTAAATTCCAAATTGACTCATTTAAAATGAAGTGTGTGTCCTTACCACCAGGCTCTGAGCTGCCAAGTGCCCATTTATTAAATGTATGATAAAAAGGGATTTCTTCTGGCTGGAAGAATGTGGTATTAAAAAGTCTTTCAATGTTAAGATTTGATGATATAATTCATTGGTCAGATTGGTACTAGTAAAGATTGACCTATAGATAGACAGATAGACAGATAGATACACACACATATACATGTAATTTCTAGGTTTTTGTTTGTTTCTTAAATATTATTAAAAGAGGTCATCAAATGAAACAAGGCTCTGCTCTCTCCAGGGACTATGAATCCAAGGCAACTGATGAAAGTTTTCTTATTCTATGCTCCCATACACCTTCCCAAGGTCTTCCAGTAAAATTCACTTTTGGAGATTAATGGCAATATATTCTCATGACATCTATAGTGCAGAATTAGCCTCTATAATGGAACTTATGTACCTGGGTCATAAAATTCAACACCACAAACTCTCTACTTCAGTTCTTCAGTGGCCTCTATATTGTCCACTAAAATTATTTCCACACTGATAAATTCTTCTTTGACACTAAATTTGTCAAAAGGCTCACAAAGCTCCTTCAAAGCTGAAGAAAGCTCCCTGAAAGGCATTTCCTTTGTTTTAAACTGTTCACATCTCACAGTATATAAGTAAACATATGAAATGGAGATAATTATCAAAACTGAGGAATCAAAGTAACTAAGAGGACATAAATAAGATCGTTTGCCTGGCACAGAATCGGCAAGTGTTTCGATCTGCTGTACGTAGGGTCGCTATGAGTCAGACTCGACTCAACGGCACCTAACAACAACAAAGAGAACAGATGTCTTGAAAACACAATTCAACCTTTCTCACGCTATATAAAGTAGATATGAAATTAGGGACATAGAAGGGAAAGAACATGTTGGGGGCTGTTCAACATTTTATATGGCTTAAATAATACCCCCCCATGGTTATTTGGTTTTCTCTAACATTGCATTTTATAATGGAAAGTTTTGTTTTTGCATGTATATAATCATTCCTGTAAAATAAACATCCATAAATGCCAAATTCATTGAAATACAAAGTAAGGTATGGATGTACTTTATTGCCTTTGTTTTTTAATTCATTCCAAAAATATCTATTATAGGTCCAAAAGTGTAATTGGCAGGGATGGGGGGGATGAGAGATACTGGAATAACAATTCAATAAACTGAGTTTCCCTTCTTTGGGCACTTTTTCCAATATTTGCTTAACTTAAATATACTACTCAATTTATCTGTGTGAGCTTGATCCTGACTGAGCAGCATTTCAGTGCTGGCAACTTCTGTTTCACCTTTCTCTTTCGCTTCTAAAATCTATCCTAATTTGAAGAAAGTTGCTGGCTTTAGTTCACATGTAAATCCCTTCTGATTTGTCTGACTGCTGCATTGTTTTATTGTTGCCCACACTTATTTTTCCAAAAGAAAAAAATACCTTGACCCTCTTTCTGGAAGAATTTTTCAAAACAATATTCATAATTTTTATGAGAGCATTTCTCAGAAACTTAAGCTTTGTCAATAGGTTGTTACATGCTCTCTTCTTATTGGTCAATAAGCCCTTTGGCCCATTAAGCTTCTGTTGGAGAAGGCGTCGATGAGTTCAAGGCTAAACACAGCATTAAGTTCTATGATCATCAATATTTCAGGAAAAGGAAAAGAAATTGCTGCTGCTGCAGTATTCAGCATGCCATTCATTCTGAGATAAGACTTAGCACAATATCGTAAGTAAATAATGAGCAAGCGATGCTCAAACTGCAAGTTCCAATTAGATACACATAAAAGTGTGGATGGGAGACAGACCCCACACCCACTCCCAAAACTCAATCTGCCACTGAAAACCCTATGAACAGCAGAGAAGCACTGGCAATAGTCTTTCGCCCATTGTAGGCAGGGTCACTATGAGTCCCACACTGACTCGACGACACCTAACAACAACAACAAAAAGTGTGGAATACAATGGGCACAATCACAGAAACACACTTGTGACTTTCCTAAAGTCCCTCAAGATCGCCAAAGAAAATATCACAACACACCTACAGAGATCATCACTATTCAGAATTAAAATAAATACAGTGTCACCTATAACTTTTAGCAGAAATGGAGAATTGATTAACTGCTTATTTGTTGCATATTTTAAGGTGATATTTCTAATTAAAAGAAAAACTATATCATTAAGTTTTCAATTAAAACTCATGACTAATGTGGGAATCACAGGTAATGACATCAATTCATTTAACACAACTAGAAAGTATTGATTCAGTGTTTCAAAGCTGGCAAACTCTATTAGAATTTATTTGGTGATATTCAATAATGAGAAAATACATCGTCCCTGTTTGCAAAGAATTTATAATCAAGCACAGGAAAAGATAATCAGAGTTTATAATGTAACTTGAAAAGACTGCAAAGCAGTAAGGCAAAGTAATTTTTATGATTCCATATTATGAAGCGAAAGGGGGTAAAGAAGTGATCAGAATAAGCAGTGAAGCATAGGATTATGAGCTGCAAAGCACGTTAGGATTAAGGATTCTAAGAGTTCTGATCTATTTATGCAGAGCAAACTGAGTGTAGGAATTGAGGTCTTCACCACTGGTATATGTCACTTATGAGTTGTGTGGTAAATTGCCTGGTTAAATACATACTGCTTGCAGCTGTAGCCCTGTGGCATCCGATCCCATCAGATATCAGAAGCTAAGGAGGGTCGGGCCTGGTTAGTACTTGGATGGGAGACTGCCTGGGAACACCAGGTGCTATAAGCTTGGGAGACGGACCCGGCAACCCACTTCCAAAAATCAATCCACCAATGAAAACCCTATGAACAGCAGAGAAGCACTGACAATAGTGTTTCCCCTGTTGTATGTAGGGTCACTATGAGTAAGATACCAACTCGATGGTACCAGCAACAACAAGTACATACCATTATTTTAATTCTGAATAGTGATGATCTCTGTAGGTATGTTGTGATATTTTGTTTGATGATCTTGAAGGAGTTTAGAAAAGTCACAAGTGTGTTTCTGTGATTGTGCCCATTGCATTCTACACATTTTGTTATTGTTGTTATGTTCCATTGAGTCAGTGTCGGACTCATAGCGACCCTGCCTACACTAAGCCTAAATAGGTGCTCAATTCAGGAAACCCAAACCTGCCAAATTTATGATAGCTGGGATCAGAGCTGACAGCATATTGCTCTCAAATTGCAAATTTTTCTCAGTCTCTGTTAATAAAAACAGAAGAGAAAAATGAAGACATGATTTCAGTTCAGGGGAAAAACTACATTTCCAAAGCAAGGCAAAATTAACATTCAAGAAAATAAGATAAATCAGTTACATCAACTAAATTTTGGTAATGAACTATGTCAATAAAACAAATGGGAATCTACAAAACTGGCAAGATAAAACTGGAAATTAGGCACAAACTCAGCACAGCAAGGGGTGAACTGTCAAAATATGGAGCCAAAATTCACTGACATCTGACATAGTTCTTGCACTGAAGACAACAATGTAAGCACTTCATAAACCAAAAATAAGAAGGATGCTATGAGGAATTTGAAGCCATAAACCACACTTTCTCTTCCATGGACCTTTATCTTGTCTTCACTTCTTTCTTTTCCTCCCTCCCTGGCTCCCCCTAGCTTCCACTCTGCTCTAATTTTCCAGCTGGCTGTCCAGCTTAAACCACAAGGCTTTGCCAGGCCTCTTACAGTATTAAACGTTAGATTGGCCCAAGTTTCTGGCAGTGTTCACATGAGCTTCCAAAGTTCACAAGAAAGAGGTCTCCATATTTTGTTTTTCTGGAACTAAACCAAGACATAGCATATTTATAAAATGTGTCAGAAGAAAGTTTCTCAGAATTACATAAAAATTCTGCTTCAGTTGAAAAATACCAGAAAACTTACTTTGAGTATCTGGTGGGAAAATAAAACAGAAACAAAAAATAAAAAGAAAAAAATAAAGTGTCAGGGAAAAGGAATTTAAAGCTGCACTCTGATGCAATATAATAATAATAATTATTATTTTTTAAAGACTAACAAAAATAAATCAACATTGGAAAATGTTATGCAGTTGTTATTATTTTTTGTTATATGATTACTCCATCTTCATTAAATTATATGACTACTCTCTCAAGATTAAAACATAATGTCTTCCAGTTTCGGATATGAACCTGTTCAAGTTCTGACAGGCACCGCTCCCACCCACACTTCACTCCTATGCCATGTTCTCAGGTCCTCAGAGCCTGGGAGCTGGAGCCTATCTGGATGATTACTCCTGCCCCTGGCCTCAAGTTCTCTGAGAGGAATTTTGCTCAAATTCATTTCAAACAATACATAAAAAGTCTTGTCATTTAGTAACCAAACGCCTATAATAATTTTCTGCTTAGGATTCCTTAAAATCTTATGATCTATGTGTTTTGATTTCTTCCTTATAAAGTAATGACCATGTTCATATTTGAAATATACTAAAATAAAGTTGAGAGCAAATTGAGGGAGATGATTTTTAAGAGTTGAGAGAGAATACATTCTGTGTTTCATATTATTCAGTCATTTACTTTAAACTACTAAATTTGTATTTCTTCTGAAATTTCAGAAATGCTCAGAAGGAGTCTAAGAGTTTTACACTGGAATATTTAAACTCTTTTATTTCACATCATTCTTTAATAATAACTATTTTCACCAATATTTGCAATCAGAAAGATGTTCATTATATTTCTTTATCATGTATCTATTTTTATTCTTAGCAATATACAGAAAATTATCTTTCCAGTTTTAACATTATTGAGCCAGGCTTAGATATTTATTATTATTATTAGCACATATTGATTGTACAAAGAGGTTCCATTATGACATTTTCATACATATATATAATGCAGGTTTAGATATCTTAATTCTCTTTTAAAATTTTATTCTATTAACTTTTTTCTAATATTTTTATGATTATATAGTAGTATCTAAAAATTACTAGTAAAAACCTGGTAATATCAAAATGTCTTTATTTAAAATAGAATTTAATGTTTTCATATAAATATTATGTACATGCTCAGAGTAAAGGCTATTTCTTTTTTTATCTAGAATAAAGATAGCCACAGTATTTTCATACTTACACTTTCTCTTCTACAAAAATATATTCTAAATCATAAGGTTTGATGTGGAAATTATGTAAGTCACAGATATCTAGAACAAAATGCAATGTATGGAGCACTTTTTCTAGAACTTTCAGTGATTTAAATGGATTAAATATGCAAATAAGTTGTTTTAGGACACAATATAGAAAGTATGCATGGTAAAAGAAGTTATTGGTCATCACAGGACAGTCAATCCTGAAGTAGAGAATACTACTGTATTTAAATATTTAGAAATACATTCATTTTGTCTAATTATAGGAACCTAACATTAATCCGGGCTGGGATTTAGCTCAGTGGGTAGAGCGCTGCGCTGCAGTCTCTGAGGCCCCGAGTTCAATTCCCAGCACCGCAAAAATGGGGGAAGGACCTGGCAATCCACTCCCAAGGCAATCCCGAAGCACTCAGCCATTGAAAACCCTATGAGGGTCGCTATGAGTCAGAAACCAACTCGACGGCACCTAACAACAAGAACAACAACATTAATCCAGAGGGAGAAAACTCATTTTAAGGTATTTAACTTTTAATAATATTTTTAGGTGCTAAGATTCCAAAAGTCTAGCTACTTTAAGTTAAATATTTAATCAGAAAAAATCTATTTAACAATGGCTAGGCTCATTATCAATACCTATGTATTTTAGCATACAGAAATTCAGCTGATCTCAGAAGCCTACTGATGTAAACACAGCCCAGATTATACTCTCTTTTTATTTCACCAAAGGTAATATGTTGTAATTAGGTGTCATCGAGTCATGTCTGACTCATAGCAGCTTTCATAGGGCTTTTGATGGCTGACTGTGACTCACATATCAGAAAGTGCATTGTCTTCACAGGACTAGAAAAGGGAGGAGAGCTGCGATTTAGCTCAGTTGGTAGAGCGATGCTCTGCAGTCTCTGAGGCCCCCGGTTTGATTCCCAGCACCACAAAAATGGGAGAAGGATGTGGCAATCCACTCCCAAGGCAATCTCAAAACAATCAGCCACTGAAAACCCTATGAGCTATGAGTCGGACACAACTCAACAGCATGTAAAAACAAAGTAAAGGGAGATGTTAAGATGAGAACAAGGCTATCATTATTTATAAATTTTCCTCAATTATAATGTATTAGAAGCTCTGCCCAATGTTGTTTTGAAGGCCTTTAAAATTAATTCTGCAAAGAAAAGAAAATAATTATAGACAATATTCATCCTCCCTACCCTCCCCCATCTACTATAGTAATAAATAACATACTCATCATTTAAAGTATGGAGCTGAAGGCTGTTATTTGTAATCAGGCAGATCTAATTATTATCAAGCATACCAATCCAGTCATCAATATCATGCTTTTACTTCCCTTTCTGTTAATCTGAATACTCAAGATTTAATACTTGCTTGCAGAATTCAGCAAGATTATTTTTTCCTCTATGAGTTTTTTTTAAGATACATAATTGAATGAAAGGCTTTGAGATAAAGCACAAAAAAGTTGAAATATCTGCTGTATTTATGCTATTCTTGCTATTAAGTCCTATCAAAATTAATTATATGTTTTGGGCCTCTGGACAAAGAATTCTGTACCTGCTGATGATTGAAAATGTAGGAAATATATTTATAGGTGTAAGATTCCTTTTCTTTCTCTAGCCATCATAGCAATCATTAATGATATAACCTTCAGTACAATGGGTTGTCATTAAAAAAATTACACATTAAAAATATAAAACACATTTCCATAGTCAATAGATAATGCAAGCTGAAAAGGACGATAATGTGAAGAGAAGCATTCCTTCAAGTTATTTTCTCTAACTCTATTTGAAACCTGGTAAAACATGACATTTCATGACCCTATTGTAGAAACTGGGTGAAGACAATCAAGACAGCATATTCTGGACTTTTCAGCTAAAAAAAGAAAGAAAGGTTTGCTTTTGTGTCTATGGCCGTGAGTGGAAAGTTTTACTATTATTGGTGGTGGTGATGGTTGTAGTGGTGATGTTGATCAGATAAAATTCACCCAAACTTCCAGGATATTTGCAAATTAGAACTTCTAATACAATTGTACAGCCTGATTCCAAATTCCAAGTATTAAAAATTGAATATATTACTGATACAGATGCAAAAACTAAAGAATAAATATTATGTTTTAATAACACAGTTTTATTCTTTCTCTTTATTATTACCATCATTTATCAAAAAAAAAGTCACTTGGAAATGCTCATGAACCAATCAATTACAACTTAATGTATTTAACATCAATGATTATGAAGTTACAACATAAATTGTTGTTGTTGTTGTTGTTAGGTGCCGCACAGTCGAGTCTGACTCATAGTTACCCTAGGTACAGCAGATCGAAACACTTGCCGATTCTGTGCCAGGCAAACGATCTTATTTATGTTTAAGCCCATTGTTGCAGACACTCTGTCAGTCCATCTGGTGGAGGGTTTTCCTCTTTTGCATTGACCTGCCACTCTCCCAAACATGATGTCCTTCTCCAGGGATTGATCTCTCCTGACTACATGTCCAAAATATGTTAGATGCAGTCTGGCCATTGTTGCTTCCAAGGAGCACTCTGGTTGCACTTCTTCTAGGACAGATTTGTTGGTTCTTTTGGCAGTCCATAGTATATTCAATAGATGTCTCCAGCACCATAATTCAAAAGCATCAATTCTTTTCCTGTCTCCCTTGTTCAATGTCCAGCTTTCACAACCATATGATGCCACTGAAAATACCATGGCATGAGTCAGATGCACCTTTGTCTTCAATGTGACATCTTTGCTTTTCAATACTCTAAAGAGATCTTTTGCCACAGCTTTTCCTAGAGCAATGCGTCTTTGGATTTCTTGACTGCTGCTTCCACAGGTGTTGATTATAGAGCCAAGCAAAGCAAAATCCTGGACAACCTCAATCTTTTCTCCATTTATTGTTGAAGTTACGTGCTGACCCAGTTGTAAGAATTTTTGTTTTGTTGATGTTTAGTTGTAACCCATATTGAAGGCTATGATCTTTGATCTTCATCAGAAAATGTTTTAAATCCTCTTCACTTTCAGCAAGCAGAGTTGTGTCATCTGCATAATGCAGGTTGTGAATGAGTCTTCCTCCAATCTTTTATTTTATTTTATTTTATTTTATTTCGTTTTTGCGGTACTGTGGGTTGAATCCAGGGCTTCGAGCCTGCATGCTCTGCAAGTGCTGGACCACTGAGCTGCACCTCAGCCCATTTTGTTTTTACTTTTTGAGACAGGGTCTTGCCAAGTTTCGCAGACTGCCTCTGTTCTCGAACCTGCAATCCTTCCGCCTCCACCTCCCGAGCCGCTGGTATTACAGGCGTGCACCACCACGCCCGGTCCTCTTCCTCCAATCTTGACGCCACATTCTTCCTCATAAAGTCCAGCTTCTCGGATTATTTGCTCGGAGTATAAATTGAAGAGATATGGTGAAAGTATACAGCCCTGACGCACACCTTTCTCAACTTTAAACCATGCAGGGTTTTCTTGTTCTATTCAAACAACTGCCTCCTGGTTCATGTACAGATTTCTCATGAGCACAATTAGGTGTTCTGGTATTTCCATTTTCCGAAGTGTTATCCATAATTTGTTATGATCCACACAATCAAATGCTTTTGTGTAGTCAATAAAATATAGATAGACATCTTTTTGATATTCTCTGCTTTCAGCTAATATCCACCTGACATCAGCAATGATGTCCCTGGTTCCCCACCCTCTTCTGAATCCTGCTTGATTTTCTGGTAATTCCCTGTCTATATACCACTGCAGTCGCTTCTGAATGATCTTTAATAGAATTTTGCTTGTGTGCGATATTACTGATATTGTCTGATAGTTTCCACATTCAGTTGGATCCCCTTTTTTGGGAATAGGCACAAATATGGAACTTGTCCAGTCAGTTGGCCAAGTAGCTGTTTTCCAAACCTGTTGGCACAAACACGTTAACACCTCCAGTGCTGCATCTGTTTGTTGAAACCTCTCTGTTGGTATCCCATCAATTCCTGGAGCCTTGTGTTTCACCAGTTCTTTCAAGGCAGCTTCCACTTCATCCTTCAACACCATTGGTTCCTCTTCACATGCAACCTCTTGGAATGGTTGGTCATCTACCAATTCTTTCTTGTATAATGACTCTGTGTATTCTTCCCATCTTCTTTTGATGTATCCTGAATCATTTAATATTTTCCCTGTAGAATCTTTCACTACTGCCACCCAAGGCTTGAATTTTTTCTTCACTTCCTTAAGCTTGAGAAACACAGAGAGTGTTCTTCCCTTTTGGTTTTCTGCCTCCAGCTCCTTGCACATATCATTATAATATTTGTCTTCTCGAGCCACCTTCTGAAATCTTCTGTTTAGTTCCTTGACTTCATCATGTCTGCCTTTTACTTAGCTGCTCCAAGTTCAAGGGCAAGTTCTATTGTCTCTTTTGACATGTAATTTGTTCTTTTATTTTTTTCTTGTCTTTTTAAGAACTTTTTGCTTCCTTCTTGAATGATATCTTGTATGCCATGCTACAGCTCTTCTGGTTTCCTATCATTTGTGTCTAATGCATTAAACCTATTTTTGAGGTGGTCTCTGAACTCAGGTGGGATATACTCAAGGTCATACCGTGGCTCTCGTATACTTGTTCTAATTTTCTTCAGCTTCAGTTTGAACTTGCATATGAGAAGTTGATGGTCTGATCCGCAGTCAGCACCTGGTCTTATTTTGACATTTTGTATAGAGCTTTTCCACCGTCTCTTTCCAGATATGGAATCAATTTGATTCCTGTATGTTCCATCTAGTGAAGTCCATGTGTATAGTCTCTGTTTATGATGTTGAAAAAATGTATTTGTAATGAAAAAGTCATTGGTCTGACAAAATTCTATCATGTGATCTCCAGTTTCGTTTCTGTCACTAAGACCATATTTTCCAACTACTGAGCCTTCTTCTTTGTTTCCAACCTTTGCATTCCAGTCACCAGGGGTTATCAGTATGTCTTGATTGCATGTTTGATCTATTTCAGATTGCAGAAGCTGATAGAAGTCTTCAGTTTCTTCATTTGTGGCCTTAGTGGTGGGTGCATAAATTTGAATAATAGTCATAACTGGCCTTCCTTGTAGGCGTATGGATATTATTCTATCACTGACAACATTGTATTTCATGACAGATCTTGAAGTGTCTTTTTTGATGATGAATGCAACCCCATTTCTCCTTAGTTCTTCATTCCCAGCATAGTAGACCATATGATTGCCTGATTCAAAATGTCCTATGCTGGTCCATTTTAGCTCACTGATGCCTAGAATGTCAATGTGTATGCGCTCCATTTCTCTTTTAACAATTTCTAATTTGCCTAGATTCATACTACGTACATTCCATGTTCCAGTTATTAATGGATGTTTACAGTTGTTTCTCCTCATTTTGAGTCGTGCCACATCAGCAAGTTGAGCACCCTGGGGTTTTACTCCATTTCTTTCATCACGGTAGACTCTACTTTGAGGAGGCAATTCTTCCCCAGTAGTCTTTTGAGTGCCTTCCTACCTGGGGGCCTCATTTTCTGGCACTATATCTGACAGTGTTTCTTTGC
Organism: Pedetes capensis; assembly: GCA_007922755.1. Classification (NCBI taxonomy): domain Eukaryota; kingdom Metazoa; phylum Chordata; class Mammalia; order Rodentia; family Pedetidae; genus Pedetes; species Pedetes capensis. Next base: position 25,488 of record VMDO01001354.1, on the reverse strand, counting down.
TATACATAGGGTTTTCAATGGCTAGTTGTTTCAGGAGTGGTTCGCCAGGTCCTAGTCCCCAGTCTATCTTAGTTTGGAAGCTCAGCTGAAAACCTGTCCACTATGGGTAACCTTGCTCATATCTGAGGTACCAGTTACAGAGCTCTCAGCCTCATCACAACACACAAGCCCCCACAGTGCGGCAAACTCACAGACGTGTGGGGGACAACATAAATTAGAGATGCAATAAAAATTCTACATAGTCCACTAAAAGGAAGTAGTTCCACATTAAGACATTCAGTCATATAAAATAATAAGATTATTGCAATGAGGAATGTTTAAAGTCAAGAAAACTCACCAAAAATACTATAATATGGGAAATACATGGGGAGCTTTTGAATAAAATTATGGATGAACTAATTTTCTCTAAATTTCCTTCCTAACTTTGTATTCCATGATTCTATGAAAGTAATGTGAAATAAAAGATTAAAACTGGTCAAGAACACTAAGGCACTAAGAATTTCTGGGAAGTAATGTTTAATAATGGGAGAAGCCTGTGGCAATCCACTCCCAAGGCAATCCTGAAACAATCAGCCATTGAAAACCCTATGAGGGTTGCTATGAGTCGGGCAGGACTCGTTGGCACCTAACAACAACAACAATGTTTAATAGATAAAAATAAACCCATATCAAAGACATATATGCTACCATGTAGCATGCCTCATTATTTTTCATGGAAATATCTATGAGTTAAATATCTCTCCAAACCCTTCTAAAGAGTGAAAAGAGAAGGAAATTTGAACAAATTAGCACAGGGAGGTGCAGTGACAACTCAAAAGCCCATGTCCTCTGCCGCTCTTATTTCAGTGTTTAAAATCCTCTTTGCACTCTTTTAATTATTTCTGAAATATGTGATTTTAACCCTATTAAATAATATTACTCTGGAACCTTTAGAGTAAAAAAAATGCATCTAAAATAGATCGTCTCAGGCAGCCTGCCAAAAATAAAATACCAATATCAATGTTAAGCTTTTGGCTCAGTCAGTTCATTTTAATGATACCTCTTAAGAGGTACCCTGGATATTCACCCAAGAAACATCAGAAGAGGTTCCAGAGTCCCAGCAGGCATGTTTCTAGATCTTTCTGTGAAACTAGGAATTCATTACAGCAATATATATATATTATATATATATATATATATATATATATATAATATATATATAATATATATATATATATATATATATATATATATATATAATATATATATATATTGCTGTATATATATATATTGCTGTATATATATATAATATATATATATATATATTGCTGTAATGAATTCCTAGTTTCACATATATATATATATATGAATATATATATATATATGCTCTAACCTCCAATTGCAGAAATTCAGCCTAATT
>VMDO01001354.1:0-23989 GCA_007922755.1 Pedetes capensis | reverse complement strand
GCAATTCCAAGCCTTACTTGAATTTTCTTCACTAACCAGTTCTCCTGAGAATAGTCTTTTAGCTTAAAGTTTGGGGCTTCAACAACAAGATTAACATTACCTCATTTTCTTTCTCATCATTCAATAAATGAATTTATGCACAACAGTCTGCTTATAGTATACAAAGACATTACCACACATTCAAGTTTTAAGGTAAAGTAAATTCTGTCCATTTTTTTTGAAAGTCTTTAAATTCCTATACCATTCATCACAGTTTTTGTGACCCTCCAGATTTCCTTGGCTCTACTTTGTCCCCAGGACTTGCTCAAAGAAGAGCTCTGGCATCTATCCTGTCTCAGTCTTCTCATCACCTCATCCCCTATACCCGGGACATCTCAGCCTGTCCCAGTTCTGAAGACTGCACTTCTGCAGGGAAGCCGTCAACAGTGGCTGCAGCAGGATGCCAGGAGGTTCTGTGCCTGAAATGTGCATGGCCAGATTCACAGAAGCATCCGATTCTGCTGTAGCTGTCCAGCTAGATCAGACAACAAAACCATGAGGGCAAAGAAAGGAGCACACTTTGAGCAAATGTTGAGCAGTGTGGACTGGGGCTGTAGCTCTGTGGTGGGGCCCTTGCCTAGTATCTCCAGGCCCAGGGGTGAGGGAGTAATAAATGTGGACCAGTACAAGGTAGACATCAGATGTCTGACATCTATCCTTCCTTTTGCCAGACAGTGGCTGAAGTCCTCTCTTGGAAAAGCTCCACATGAGGAAGCAATCTGTTCTGTTCCTTTTAAGGCTGTCTTGGTACTACACCAAATCACATTTGTTTGTCACTGTGTTCCCTCCTTCCCTTACTCAGGTAGCCTTAGAATCACACCTTTATCATCTGAGGATGGTTGCTTTGCTCCAGTCTTTGATTCTAAAGACACAGGATCTAAACTTTTTTTCTCATTAGCATGGAACCCTATCTAAAACCAAGAAAGACAAACACACCAGCAGGAGGCATATTTGTAAAGTTTAATATTACAATTAGGGCAGTGTCTACACATATTTCCAAATGAAATTTGAAAGATGCATAAAGACATAACCATAACACAGCATTTTCTGGCTATCTTGATTAAAATTTAATATGACTTACATTCCATAATGAATTAATCATCATCAAAATTCACAAAATAACCTTTCCAATTTAGGGGGAAAGGGCCAAACTTTTCATCGTTTCTGTTTCATATGTGTGTGTAGATACAGACTTCCACTTTAAAACACAAAAGACTGCTACCAGAAAATTAACTTTACTAGTGGTTTAAGGTCAACAATTTAATTTTGTATAAGCACTTTCCTTTCTTTTATTTCCATATCTTCATTACGGCTCCTCATCACATAAAGCTAAATGTACTCTTTCATCACTAAGGCAGTAAAAAGGTTAATTTAAAGCAAGAGAGGACAAAAAAAGTCAGTCAGCACTTTCCCATAGCCGGTCTCCGATCTGCTCCAATTCTTTTGTTTAATTATATTCATCATGAAATATTCCATATGCCCCAAAATATGCAGGTGAATAAACTGTACACTAGAGTACCTGTCACCCTGCTCCGACTAATCCCAACCTTAGGCAAACACGCTTCAGAATTCTCAAATCAATGTTAGTTAGGTGGTGAGACCACATGGACACCTCTCCCTCACATTTTTCTAATTCCCTGCTGTGAAGAATAAGAGTTTTTGTTCTCATATATAAGTTTGTACAGTTATTACATATGTTCCTATGTTTTTTTTTTACAAATGACATAAAATGTAGATATTCTCCCTGTAGTTAGCCCGATTTGGGGCACTTTCTATGGGCTAATCAATAATCTAGGAATTGAATTTACAGTGAGAAACAATACAAACTTCATATTTTTTGAACTTTACATTGTAATTGAAGGGTACACCTAGTAAATTAACAAAATACTGTCAGGAAGTGAAAACTGTGTTTATGCGATGACAAAGAAATAGAGTGTTGGAGCAGGAGGTACTGAAACATTTAGGATCATGAGCAAAAATCTGAACTGGAGAGAGACATTATAGTAACTGGAGCCATGACTTCCAGAGAGAGGGAATAGCAGATGCAAATTGTAGCCCGCCCTGCATGGTGGGGTCAAAGATCAAAAGCAATGATGGAGAACAGGAGGAGGAAGCCGCAAGGTTCATTGTGCAACATGCACCTTGCATGCAAACATTACTTTTTAGATACTGACTCAGGTTGTAAGTAGTAAATCCTGCATAATTAGTTTTTAATTTTCCATTTTTAGGACAATAAAATCTAATTGTTATCTATAGATAAGTTTAAATTCTTTCTAATTCTATTTTCATTACTGCAAACAATTCCACAGTTGTGCATATTTATATTTCTAGGTACACTTACGCCTAGTGCCATATTTTTCAAACTCACTCTCCTCTGTTCATTGAAAAAAACAATGTGATTCATCTTTAGAATACCATGTAATTTAACTTATGAGTATTATATAAATGCCTTATTTCCATTGGAGTAATTTATTATTGGGAGAAAGACCTGGCAATCCACTCCCAAGGAAATCCCGAAGCACTCAGCCATTGAAAACCCTATGAGGGTTGCTATGAGTCGGATACCGACTCGACGGCACCTAACAAAAACAACAACAATTTATTATTACTTCTTTTATATCTTCCACCATTGTATATATGCTAACTGAATGGCATATTTTAATATATATGTTTGAGAATAAACAAAATAGGCTGTGTTTTCATTTTTGAGACTTAACTAGGCATATGAGTTAGTACTAAATAACACCAAAGAATCAAGCATATAGCAGCATTCAGGATTCATCTAGTAACCAGGGGCCCTACAGTTTTGAGAGAAATAGAGCAAGAACAACAGAAAGAAATGCAAAAGCTGGAAACTCAAGCAAGTATACTAGAGAACAGAAAAATTTCTCAGGAAAATAATCTGATAAACATGCTACTGATGCTTGATAGTCAGGCCAGAGGGCAGGGGTTTAGCTCAGTTGCTACATCACCATTCTGCACACTCAGAAGACCAGAGTTCAATCCCCAGCACGGCAAAAACAGGAAAAAGACATGGCAATCTACCCTCGAAGCAATCAGGAAACAATCCACCATTGACAACCATATGAGGATCATTATGAGTCAGACACAACTCCATGTCACCTAGCAACAGCAAGTCAGGCTAGATTTTATTTGCATCAACTGTTGAAGCAGGCCTTCTACTGACCTCATGTATAGACCAACAGAACAGAAACGCCCTGTCAGAAGGAGGAAGGATAAGCATGAGAAAAAAAGTAATTCCTCCCAACCATACAATGTGGGTTACTTCATAATATAGTGTTATAAAATGAAAATGGAAAAGTAGAATCAATCTGTAGTCAAAACTGTCAACATCTCATTATTCCTCAGGCTCTAATATACCCCTACGGCTTCTTGCTGCCATAAACAGCATCTCTTTGAACAGTGTTAGTTTTAAAACCCTGGAAAGGCAGTTTGCTCATGGAGAGGGGAGGCCAGAAGTGCCAGGCTATTAATATGCTTGTCAAAATTGCAGATAGGTTAAGTGCAGCTTCCCTCCTAGCATTGATGCTTCTGAGTTCAGAGGCTCACCAGCTGGGATTCCAGATCCAGAGGCTCATAGCTCTAAGTCATGAGAACTAGAGGTTAATGGCTCCTAGCTCTCAAAGATTGTTGTTGTTGTTGTGTGCCATCATGTCGGTATCCGACTCATAGCGACCCTCATAGGGTTTTCAATGGCAGACTGTTTCGGGATTGCCTTGGGAGTGGATTGCCAGGTCCAGGATTAATATTCTAAGTGCTAGCCTGCAGCTGTACCATTGTGGCATCAGATCCTGTCAGATCTCGGAAGCTAAGCAGGATTGGGACTGATTAGTACTTGGATGGGAGACTGTCTGGGAACACCAGGTGCTGTAGGCTTGGGAGAAGGACCCAGCGAGCTACTCTCAAACACAATCTGCCATTGAAAATCCTATGAATAGCAGAGAAGCACTGACAATAATGTTTGCCTGTTGTACACAGGGTTGCTATGAGTTGGACACCAACTCTCGACAGCACCTAACAACAACAACAATTCTAAGTGCTCAAGGCATAGAATTAGTGCTCCAGGTTTAGGGTGCCATTACCCCTCTGGTAGAGACACAGCTCCTGAGTTTTGGGTATTGGGACCCTTGGTTCTTTAACCCTTGGCAACTCTCTTGAACTCTTCCAGTGACCAGCGCTTGCAGTCCTCACAGCCTCCACTTCTGCCTTGGGCTCATCACAGCTTCTCATCTTCTGTAGTCTCAGCCTCTCCAACATCCCTCACCCTCTCAGTACTTCTACCACTCTTCATAGTCTTAGCTTCCCACAGATTCTTCCCCCAGTGGCTCTCTGGAAGTCTTCAGTAACCTCTGACTGTTTCAGCTCTGAGCTTTGAGTTTCAGGACCCTCTGATCCTAGTGGCTCTCTGGAATTCTTCAGCTGCTTCTGGGGTCAGAACGCTCAGGGTTTTCTGCTCTTTGTGCAACCAGCTCAGTTCCCTATGGCCACGATAAAGACTACACATACCCAGGAGAACACGCATGTGCACGGATTATAATATCAATCACAGCTTCCACATTCACAGTTTCCAGTCCCACCATTCACAAGCCTCAAATAAGCACAAATCATGAGCCTTACCTCGGTACATCCTCCTTTCTCTCAATCACAAGCTCTTTGCAGAGGCACTAGGAGAGGTGCTCTTCCTCCTTTCCTACCTTATTGAGGACTGCTCTTACAATGTCTAGAGAAGCCAGTGATGGGGTCCTAGGGAGCAGCTGCAGGAAGGTCATCTGGAGGTCATGACCAAAGTGAAGTTGCTTTTAGTGCTGCTTCAGGCTGAAATAGTCATGACCCTGCAAGGCTTCTTTAAGCATAACCTGTAGCTTCAGGACCAGTCATGGTTGCCATGTTCTTTGCACTAAGACTATCCTTCCTTCAAGGCATCTGTGAAGAGTTTGAAGCAGCTAAGATGCCATGATGACAGTCTAGCCAGTTGACAAAGGAGGGGCTGCTCAGTTTACAGCTGCCTTATTTCAGGAACTGAATCTCCTTTTTTCTTGCTGACCACTCACTGGGGAATATTCTCAGCTCCTCTAGGTCACTCTCAGTTCTCAGATCTTGCAGACTCTTCCATGCCAACAATGGAGAAATCTCTAATGTCACATCTTTCTCATGCTTGAATATCTCCAACTTATTCGTCAGCCACCAGCCAGAGGAAACTGCTCCGTGTTAAAGGTCTTGTGTGATCAGGTCAGGCCCACTCAGATATTTTACCAATCATGAGGTGACCTGATGGGAAGCCTTTCAGCTGTTTGAATCACCAAAAGCCAGTGAGCCTGGTGCACCATCTTAGATAACTGTCTGACAACCACATCAATCATTTTACTTTGAAATGAGATTGCAATGATGTTTGTGCAACTCTGTAAAAATATAAATAACCACTGAATTGTGAACTTCAAACAGATGGAGTTTATGGTATGTTACTTCTACCACAATAAAGTTTTCAAAAATTACTTCCATGTGCATTAACTTACTTAGTCTTTGGAATGATTAAATAACTTCATGGAGCTTTTATTCCTGTTATTTCTATTTTGCAGATGAGACACAACCCAAACACAGAGTTTAAGAAACTCCTGTGAACATCTGACAAAAAACTGAATCAAACAAATAATTTTTTGTAGATGTCATTACCTTGTCCCAGTCAGTCTGCTTTTGCAAAAATGTTACAGATCTTTAGGATTTTTCAGTTGTTAACTAACAAGTAGTATTTTAAAATGTAGATTGTATAATAAATGATATTATACTTATTCCATAGACTCATTGTTGGTATTTATAATCAGTTTCTACAGGGGAAAAACTGAAGAAAGCTGTGCTTTCCAGAAAACCATCCCTTAGATAGGAAAGAGAGAAGGACAGAGAGAGAGAAGGAAAGAGGGATGGAGGGAAAGGAATAAGATAGAGAGGGAAGAGAAAGACAAAGGGACAGAGAGAGACAGATTGGGAGAAAGAGAGAGAAAAGGAGGATGGGAGCCAGGCACCATGGCACATGCCTGTAAGTCCACAAATCAGGAGGCTGAAGAAGGAAGATCAAGGCTTCAAGGCCAGAGGCAGACTGCACAACTTAGTGAAACCCTAACCCCCAAATAAATAAATAAATAAATAAATAAATAAATCCAGGCTGAGGGTGCAGATCAGTTGTAAAGCACTTGCCTAGCATGTGCAAAGCCCTGGGTTTAGCCCCCTAGTACTAAAAAGAAAAGGAAAGAGAAAAAAGGGGGGGGGAGGATAAGAAGAGAGAGAAGGTAGAGAGACAGAGGAGAAAGAAGTATTGTTTGATTATCAGTAGAATGAGAACTTCAGTCAATTTTTCTTAGCATAAAAAGAATGTATAATGAATTCCAGTGTCCCACATTACAGATGGGCTATTTTATACTCTACACATTTTGCCTAAGAGTATGGAGTCTCAAACACACAACATGAACAGTCACAGCTGTTATTTCCACTCTTTCAGAAACTACAACCCTAAAATAAATCCCACATTTAATTAGCAATTCAAATATTTCAGGAAATATTTCCATGCTCCATTTTTTTCAGCTGATAGAAATTCAGGTTTTTAATAAAAGTTAGACAACTAAAATATTATAAGTCCAAGGAGAGCGAAAGAATAAAATTGATTTTAATTATATTTTTCCCCCAAAGTAAATGCATTTTCTTCACATAAAGTGTGTTTTAGGGACCACTAAAAATTTTGCAATTGCTGAGTAGCTGCCTGGAACCTCCACAAAACTCTACAGCAACAACAACAAAAAGAATTTGTGTGATTTATCTTTATTTCTGCCTTTTTTGGTAAAGGTTTTGAATACTGTCAAAAGAACATGCTATAACTTATTAAAACATGAAATTGGCAGTTGGCTTTAATTCCATAAATGACAGAATACTCCCTAAATACAGAGAACATAATGTACATGTATATCTATTTAATGTCTTGCACTACTATTGGCTTAGTCATACAAATGTTTTCAAGATTTTATTTACTTTTCCTTGTTTGTTATATACCCTTTCTCTTAACCCAAAATAAGATGAAGTGCCGCTTTAGACTTTGATGTTGTTGTTGTTAGGAAGTCTTAGAATAATCACACTTTAGTTTCTCAATTTGTCTAATCCTATATATGTATGTTGGGAGAGGAAGGTATGTGCTAAATAGTCAACTAATGCTTATAGTAGTCACATCTGACTCTAAACTTAGTGAATATTAAACACTTGATATACTAAGGAGGTGGCTGAAACTCTCAGTTGGCTCAATGTGATTCCCAAAGCAAATGTCCTAAGTAACTGTGTAGTCAAGAGTGCCTACAGCTTCCCAAGAAATAGGAATGCTGACAATGTATGATAAAATTCTAAATTCTAGAATTCTTGGAAATAATAATTTGGTACAGTCAACTAACCAATGATATAGCTATCTCCACAGGTCTATACACAAGTGTTACTCCTTGGTGTCTTTCTTCCAGGGTAATAAGAGTTAGCAACTGTCTCTCATGCTCTGATTACTTCTGTCTATTCCCATAATGGAAAATTTCATGGGGGTAAATATGTAAAAAGATAAACAGTGGAAGGCAAAAAGCAGAACCAAATTAAATATTAAATTAGTGACAGCCACAGTGTGTCAATCTGTATCAGTGGAATATATTAGAAATAGGTTTTGGTTTATCTATGATTTCCATATATGACACCTTACACAAGTGGCAAATATAAATCATATAACTCTCTTAAAATGTATATAACTGTAGAATGCACCAGTCTAATGCCTACCCTTTAAATTATCATTCTCAAGGGTCTGGCCAACAGAGAACAAAAAGTAAACATGAGGTAGTGCTACTTTACTAGATATAAGCAAAGTTTTCCCCACTTATCTGTCATTTTGCCATACTGTGGGGGTTTGCATGTTGCTCTGATGCTGAAAGCTATGCATCCAGTATTACAGATATCAGCAGGGTCATCTGTGGTGGACAGATATCAACTGACCTTTCAGACTAAGACAGACTGGGGGGAGGACATGGCAGCCCACTCCTTAAACAGCCATTGAAACCCCTAGGAATAGCAGAGAAACACTGTCAGATACAGTGGCAGAAAATAAATCCTCAGGTTGAAAGGCACTCAAAGAGGACTACGAAAGAGTTACCTCCTCAAAGTAGAGTCTATCTTAATGACATAAATGGACTAAATCCCCCAGGGACCTCCATTTGCTGATGTGGTACAACTCAAAGCGAGGAAGAACAACTATAAACATTCATTAATAATTGGAAGGTGGAATGTTGATAGTATAAATCTAGGAAGATTGGAAATCATCAAAAGGGAAATTGAGCACATAAGTATCAGCATTTTAGGCATCAGTGAGCTAAAATGGACTGGTATGGGCCATTTTAAATCATATAATCATATGGTCTACTATACTGGAAATGTCAAATTAAAGAGAAATAGGGTTGCATTCATCATCAAAAAATACATCTCAAGATCTGTCCTGAAGTACAATGATGTCAGTGATATAATAATGTTCATACTCCAACAAGGAAGCCCATGGGTTGGGGTTTAGCTCATTTGGTAGAGTGCTGCTCTGCACTGTCTGAGGACCTGGTTTTGATGTCCAGCAGAGCAAAAATGGGAGAAGGACATGGCAATCCACTCCTAAAGCAAACATGACACATGGCAATCCACTTTTAAAGCAAACCTGACACAATCAGCTATTAAAAACTCTATGAGGGTCTCTAAGAGTCAAATGCAACTCCATGACACTTAACCACAAAAGAAGGAAGGCCAGGTGATATGACTATTATTCAAATTTATGCATCTACCACTGAGGCTACAAATGAAGATAGGCAAGATTTTGATCAGTTTCTGTAACCTGAAATAGATCAAACATACAATCAATATGTATTAATAATTACTCATGACTAGAGTAGAAAACTTGGAAACAAAGAAAAAGGCTCAGTAGTTGGAAAATATGGCATTGGTGATAGAAACAATGCTGGAGATTGGATGATAGAATTTTGTCAGTCCAATGACCTTTTCATTGCAAATACAGTTTTTCACCATCAAGAAGAGCCACCACACATAGAATTCACCAGATGGAACAAACAGAATCAAATTGACCAGATTTGTGGAAAAAGACAATAGAAAAGCTCAATGTCAAATGTCAGAAAAAGATTAGGTACTGATTGTGGATCTGATCATCAACTGCTCATATGCAGGTTCAAACTGAAATTGAAGGAAATTAGAGAAAATGTATGAGACCCAAGGTATGATCCTAAGTATATCCCACTTGAGTTCAGAGGCTATCTCAAGAACGGGTTTAATGCATTAGACACTAATGATAGAACACCAGACAAGTTGTGGCATGACATCATTCATGAAGATGAATACCTCATTCATGAAGAAAACAAAGGGTTATTAAAAAGACAGGAAAAAAAAAACAAAAGACCAAATTACATATCAAAAGAGACTCTGAAACTTGCCCTTGAATGTGGAGCAAATAAAGCAAAAGGAAGACATGATCAAGTTAGGGAACTAAACAGAAGATTTCAAAAGGCAGTTTGACAAGACAAAATCAAATATTATAAGAACAAGCACAAAGAGTTTGAAATAGAAAAGTAAAAAGAAAGAACACACACTTTTTTCTCAAGCTTAAGAATTTTTTTCTTTTTTATTGGAAAATTTTAATGTACAACTTAATGGGTTTCATTATGACATTTCCATATATGCATTTCATTGTATATTGCTCACATAACTTCCCCCTTGCCCTCTCAGGACCCTTCTCCCCATCTCCACCTCCCCACCAATGATCTGCTTTCTACTTGTATATCTTTTTGTGAGAATGTTTATCTATGTACATGCATCCTGATTTTGATTTAAGGCCAAACTTTTGTCTACAGTGATTAAGCTTAATAATTTAAAGAAAATATTCAAGGCTTAAGTGGAAATAGTAAAAATTTACACCCAGAAAATGATAGACAATGCAAGAAACCTCAAAAGAGGATGGAAGTAATACATAGAGTCATTATATCAAAAAGATCAAAAAGATCAAAAAGATATGGTGGATGATCAACCATTTCAAGAGGCTTGCATGTGATTCGCAACCAATGGTACTGAAAGACAAACTGTAAGCTTCTTTGAAGGAAATGAAAAAACACAAGGCTCCAATCATTCATGGAATACTAATAGAGACATTTCAAAAGACAGATGCAGCACTGGAGGTACTAATTTGTTTATGCCAAGAGATTTGGAAAACAGCTACCTGGCCAACTGACTGGAAGAGATCTATATTTATGCCTATTCCCAAAAAGGGGTCCAACCAAATATGGAAACTTTTGAACAGTGTCTATCATTAATATCACATGCAAGCAAAATTTTGTTAAACATCATTCAAAACCACCTATAGCAGTATATAGACAGGGAACTGCCAGGACATCAAGCCAGAGTCAGAAGAGGGTATAGAACTAGGAACATCATTTCTGATGTCAGATGGATATTAGCCAAAAGCAGAGAATACCAGAAAGGTGTCTATCGATGATTTATTGGCTACAAAAAGACATTTGATTGTGTGGATCATAACAAATTATGGACAACATTGCAAAGAATGGGAATACCAGAGTGCTTGATTGTACTCATGAGGAATCTGTACATGAACCAAGAGGTATTCATTGGAACAGGATAAGGAAACACGGACTGGTTTAAAGTCAAGAAAGGTGTGCATGAGGGCTGTATCCATTCACCATACCTCTTCAATGTTTATGCTATAAAAGTAATCCAAGTAGCTGGATTTCATGAAGATGAATACAGAATCATGATTAAAGGAAGACTCATTAAGAACCCATGTTATGCAGATGACACAACTCTGATGAAATAAAATAGGGTTTGAAATATTTACTGATGAAGATCAAAGAATATAACCTTCCATATGGATTGCACCTAAATATCAACAAAAATAAAACCCTTACAACTGGGTCTATAGGCAACTCCATGATAAATGGAGAAAAGATTGCGGTTGTTGAAGTCTTTGCTTTAGTTGTCCCTGTAAAATGTTGAAAATGAAAATGTTACATTGAAGACAAAGGTTAGCCTGATTCATGCTATGATATTTTCAGTCGCATCATATGTTTTTGAAATCTGGATATTGAATATGAGACAGGAGAACTGATGCTTTTGAATTATGGTGCTGGAGATGAATATTGAATATACTATGGACTGCCAAAAGAAACAACACACCTGTCCTTGAAGAAGAGTAACAAGAGTGTTCCTTAGAAGCAAGAATGGCTAAACGGTGCCTGATGTATTTTGGACATATTGTCAGGTGGGACCAATTCTTGGAGAAAGACATCATATTTGGGAGTGGCTGGTCAATGAAAAAATGGAAGAACCTTAACTAGATGAATTGACATAATGTCTGCAACAATGGGCTTAAACATAAAAAATACTGTGTGGCTAGCACAGAATCGGGGAGTGTTTTGTTCTTTTGTACATAGGTTTACTATGAGTTGAATTTATCTTGATTGCAACTAACAACAACAACAAAGCGAAGTCTGCAAAGACATATGCAGAGAAATTAGTAAGTACATTTTAAAATGCCTCCCAATGAATTGTTCAGAAAATTTATTGTAAGAAATAATCTATTTGAAGAAACATAAATCTTTCAATTATAGAAAATTTATTTTTGTTTCCCCATATCTAAATAAATGTTAAAGAAATATTTGAGGGCTATCAGCTTTTGACATAGCCATAAATAAATTTCCCAGTATTCCTTTTAATTCTATAAAAACTTCCCCAAGGTATCTTCCAAGGGCACTGTTTAAGAAGCACTGTTTAAGAAAAAAAAATGAAGTGAAATTCTGGAAAAATTAATGATATACAAAAAGCAATTGTGCAACTATTTAGTAGTGAAGAGAAACCTTAACCTTCTTTTCTTATGTGTTGCTGTTGTTGTTAAGTGCCATGGTCTTAGGTCTGACTCATAGCAACCCTCTGTACAACAGAATGAAAGAGATACTATATCTGACATTGCTTCTCTGCTATTCACAGGGTTTTCAATAGTTAATTGTTTTGGGAGTAAGCTGCCAGGTATTTCTATAATTTTTGCAGTGCTATATACTGAACCCAGGACCTCAGAGCATAGGGAGCACTCTACCAATGAGCTAACCCCCAGCTGGTGAATTGGTAGTAATAACAAATGGAATAAATGAATAATGTGAGTGAAATTAATATTAGTGAAAAAGAGGACAGAACCTCCATGGATAAAGAAGTGAAAAGTTTGGCAAATCTTCTTCCATAAAATAATTATAAAAATGGGCAAAATTGTTCTGATCAACCACATCAGGTATCTGGGGAATCAAACAGGAACAAGAAACAAAATGTGAGGCAATCTTTCATTAAAATTAAACAAGCAAACAAAATACCCTGTTGTGTCATGCCTGTAATCCCAGCAACTCTGGAGGAAAATGCAAGAACATTGCAGATTTGAGGCTAGACGGTTTGTTGTTGTTGTTGTTGTTGTTGTTGGGTGCCGTCGAGTTGGTATCCGCTATCCGACACATAGAGACCCTCATAGGGTTTTCAATGGCAGACTATTTCGGGATTGCCTTGGGAGTGGATTGCCAGGTTCTTCTCCCATTTTTGAGGTACTGGGAATTGAACTCGGGACCTCAGAGACTTCAGCGCAGCACTCTACCAACTGAGCTAAATCCCAGTAGAAGCTAGATGGAGCCTACATAAACTCAGTAAGACACTGTCTCAAGAAAAACAATTAAAAATGGGCTGGGAAAGAAGCTCAGTGGTAGAAAGCTTGCAAAGCATGCCTGTTGCCCTGGTGGCAACCCCCAAGTACTATAAAAATACATACATACACACATGTTGTTGTTGTTAGGTGTCGTCGAGTCAGTATCCAACTCATAGCGACCCTCTGTACAACAGGGGAAACACTATTGTCAGTGCTTCGCTGCTGTTCATAGGGTTTTCAATGGCAGATTGATTTTTGGGAGGGGGTTGCCCGGTCCTTCTCCCAAGCCTACAGTGCTTCTGGTGTTCCCAGGCGGTCTCCAATCCAGGTACTAACCAGGCTCGACCCTGCTTAGCTTCCGAGATCTGACGGGATCAGATGCCACAGGGCTATGGCTGCAGGCATACACACATACGTACATACACACACACACACACACATACATACATACATACATACATACAACCAACTTGCTAAATTTTCAATGAGACCCGGGAGTATCAGCGGCATTTATGCCTTCATTGTCCACCATCACCCATATCACTTGACAATACAATGATTTACTTGGCCAGGGTTGGGCATAAGTAACTATGGCAAAGTGACCAGAAGTAGCCCACTCAATTAAGAATAGAAGGAGTAGTTAATAAACTCAGAGGCATTGTCAATATAAGCAGCAAACTGGGTAGGAAATGAGCGAGAAAGCCTGCAGCTCCCTTGTCCTGACTGTACTTCCCGTTAGATTACATAGTAGACTAGAAAAATAGCCAGAAATTTAAGGAGAATCTGAAACCAATAGAACCATTGAGGCAGTTTACAGTCTCTCCACAAATCTCAGGCTGTGTGTGACGTTATGGCACACACAGTAGAGACCTGAGAGGAGTGAACAATATTAAAAACAGGAGATAGGCTTAAAAATTGCCTGAACTTTGAGTGTACTTTGAAACCTACACAGATTTATCATTATTCTCCCAAATTTATAACACATTACAACCTATAATGAATCAATGCCTATCCTTCAAATCCTGAATGGCTAGAAACCCAAAGCTAAATTATAATTATAATAACAATAACACAGTGAATGTATAATATAGAGGTGAAAGAATCTACAGATTAAGCTCTGGCAAGTTATTTGTGGCTGGGGTTTAGCTCAGTTGGTAGAGCACCGCTCTGCAGTCTCTGGTCCCGAGTTCATTTCCCAGCACCACAAAAACGGGAGAAGGATGTGGCAATCCACTCCCGTGGCAATCCACTCCCGAGGCAATCCCGAAACAATCAGCTATTGAAAACCCTATAAGGGTCACTATGAGTCAGACACGACTCCACGGCACCTAACAACAGAAGTTATTTCTAAAATAAGTAAACAAACAGAAACAGAAACTCTCAAAGGAAAAAAAAACAATATAGAGCTACTCCAGTATTATCTAAAACATCAACTTTCAACAAAATTATATGATCTATACAAAGAAACAATAAGGTGTGGCCATGCCTCAATAAAAAAGCAACCATCAAAACAAAACAAAAGAAAGTCACTGAGCAGATCCAGATAATAGATTAGCAAAAAAATATCTCAAGGGAGCTACAACAAAAATTGTTCACAGAATTAAAGGAAGCCAAGTATAAGAAATGAGAAAATATATGAGACATTGATTCAACAAATACCAAATATCATTAAAGCCATAGAAACTATTAAAATAAGAATCAAATGGAAATTCTAAAGCTTAAAATTATAATGACTAAAGTGAAAAATTCATCAGATGAGCTCAGAAGTAGACTTAAGATGGCATAAGAAATAATCAGTGACCTTGGATGTAAATCGATAGAAATCAATCTAAAAAATAGAAAGAAAAAATAACAGAAAAAATATATATGTAAGAGACCTGTGGGACAGCATCAAGTATACCAATATATTTAATAGGAGATTCAAAGGAAGAAACAGAGAAAATGTAAAAACAAATTTGAAACCAAATGGTAAAAAAGAGTCAATTTTGATGAATTGTTTACATGTTAAAAATTTCATTTTGTAAAACTCTGCTTTTTGAGGGTAATTTTGTTCAGTTATTTTAATAAAAATTTATTTTAATTTCATTATTTCTATAAACATTCTTTGTTTTAACCTCTGTTCTCTTTTTGATCCACTGTTTTTATTGTTTTTGCCTACCTTTGTGTTCTTTGAAATTCTTGTAGCATTACATTTTATTTTTGTGATTTTGACTATATGGCTTTTTATAATTTCACTATTTTTTTAGGGGGCTGAGGTTTAGCTCAGTTGGTAGAGTGCTGCTGTTCACTATGAGGACTCAGGTTTGATCCCTGTTGTTGTTGTTGTTAGATGCCATGAGTCAGGTCTGACTCATAGTGATCCTATGTACAGCAGAAGGAAACACACCCTGATTCTGGGCCAGTCACACCACGATCCTGTTTAAGCCCATTGTTGTAGCCACAGTATCAATCCATCTAGTGGAGGGTTTTCTTTTTTACATTGACCTGTCATTCTCCCAAACATGATGTCCTTCTCCAGGGATTGGACCCTCCTGACTACATGTTTAAAATACGTAAGATGCAGTCTAGCCATACTTGCTTCCAAGGAGTATTCTGGTTGCGCTTCTTCTAAGACAAATCTGTTGGTTCTTTTGGCAGTCAATGGTATATCCAATATTCATCTCTAGAAACATAATTCAAAAGCATCAATTCTTCTTCTGCCCCCCTTCTTCAATATCTAACATTTACAACCATATGATGTGACTGAAAATACCATGGGATGAGTCAGATTCACCTTCAATCCCTACCACGGGAGGACTTGGCAATCCACTCTTGAAGCAATCCCAAAACAATTACCCATTGAAATCCTTTTGAGGGTTGCTATGAGTCTGACCTCAACTGGACAGCACATAACAACTACATTTTTTTTTAGGGATTATAAAGTACACATTTAATTTATGGTCTAGAAGTAGTTTACCACTTTAATGTATAAACATTACTACCATATAAGCATCTTTACTATGATTCTGTGTGCTGTAGTTTGCTTACAAATATCTACATCCTCTGAAACTAAGGGGTTTTAAAGAACTCGAGAGAATAATTTATTATACACACCCAATATCTACTATTTCTAACTGTATTCTTCCTTGATGATGTTCCAAGCTTCCTCCTAGTATCATTTCCTTTCTGTCTGGGAAGTTCTCTTTAGCAGTTTCTACAGAAAAGTTCTGCTGGCTACAAGTTCTTGTAGTTTTCCTTTACTCGAGAATGCTCTGCTTCACTGTCATTCCGATTTCATGTGGAAACGTCATTCTGAGTTAACTGTCTTGTTCAGTATTTAAAATGCCACTTTGTTCTGGTGTCCATGGTTTCTAATGAAAAAGTTTTACTCTTTAGAGTCTTTGTTCCCTTAGAGGTAACACATTGGTTTCCATTGGCTGCTTTCAAGATTTTACCTTTGTCTTTAGTTTGCAGGGCTATGATTATTACATTTCTGTTGTTGTTCTTAGGTGCTGCGGAGTTGGGTCCTACTCATAGTGACCCTATGTACAAGAGAATGAGACACTGTCCGACACTGTGCTATTCCAGCACTACATCAGTGCTTCTCTGCTATTCACAGGGTTTTCAGTGGTGTGGGAGTGGGTTGCCAGGTTCTTCTCCCTAGCCCTAGCACTTGATAGTCCCAAGCAGTCTGCCATCCAAGGACTAATCAGGCTGACCCTGCTTAGCTTCTGAGATCAGGCGGGATCAAATGCTAGGGTGCTTTGGCTGCAGTTACATGTCTAGGCATGTATTATTTTTGGATGTATCCTGTTACTGGTTTGCTCAACTTTTTTTGTCTTTAGTCATATTTGCCAAATTTGAGGTGTTTTCATTCTTTAACAGTACTAATATATGCACATATAAAAACATGCATATACACTTTATACTGTACACTTTCTTTATACAAGGTGTAGAAAAAATACAGTGAATGTTTAAAGAAAAAAATTATTGTAAAAGACATATTGCCAGGTAATCTCTCTCAAATACTTGCCCTGGTTTCCAATGCATTTGCTATCATTCTCGCCCCCTTCTCAAGCATTTCTGGCAATTGCCCTTCACAAGTAATACATTTTTTAATTTAAACATTTGCCAAATTTTTTGAACACACCATATATATACAAAAAAACACTCTTTCTTAGACTCCAATAATATAAATGTAAGATCATCTGCTATTGTCCCACAGATTCAAGCTCTATTTGTATTCTCCAGTCTCTTTTAATCTCCATTCATATTTGGCAATTTCTATTGGTCTATCTGCATGTTCCCTCACTCATTCCTCTATTGTCTTCATCCTTCTATTGAGTCCTTCCACTGAGGCTTTGTTTCTTTTTCTGATCAGTTATTATGTTTTTTAGCCCATTTGATTCTGCTTTATATCTTCTATTTCTGAGTATTTTCATTCCAGCATGTTTTTAGAGGGCATTCATGACTGTCATTCAAGCATTTTTGGAATAGTTGTTTCGATGTCTTTATCAGATATTTTCAACATCTGCATCATCTTGGTGCTGGTAAATGTTAATTGTGTCTTCTAGTCAGTTGAGATTCCCATTGTTATGTTGTAGGCTGAACAATTTTTTAAGCTTTTTATTCTAGTCACTTTAAATATTACATCAAGATCCTGTATTCATTTAAAGCCTACCAACGATAATGAATGTTTGGTTTTGACAATTAGTTGCCTTGGGTAAGTTCAGGCCTTAAGTGCCAACCTGGCTTCTATAGGCTGTACTCCCAGTGTGAATTTATTTTACAGAGTTTTTAGTTTTTAGATCTATTGCAGGTGTTTCTGATGCATTGGTCAGTTTGTGACAAAGGTCTTACAACCACCAGAATCACACGTAAGATTGCAATTTTGCCCTCATCAAAATACAGAGATCAATAACACTCTGCATGCTCACAAGAATCTATTCCCTCAATAACAAAAGGAAGGCATACAAACAATTATAACATTTAGTTTATAGATATGTACATAGCCATAATGAAAAACAAAGGATCAAGATGGATAAATCTATAGGTCATTAGTGAAATTCATTATCTCTAAATACAGTGCCATTTTTATGACTATATTTGAAATATGCAATTTCTTCCATTGAAGAACTAGTTCCTCATACTTTTATTTAGCCTGTACAGAAATAATTTCTGAAGCCTTGAAATGGTTCATCATAGGTTAATCATCTGTAATCTTAGCTGAGAAATATGACAGTGAAACATCCAAATCCCTGCAGAAGAAAATGTTTCTAATAGCCATTTGATCATCAGGTGGTCAATATTCACTAAAAGAATGATTACTTTCAGGAATAACTAAAATTGTTTCAACACTTGTTACTGCTTTATTTATCCAGTACAACTTGCCTTGGCTTCCATGGACATCCACCCTATATTCACCTCCAATATCTTGCTTCACGTCAATTTTTTGTTATTATTTTGGATATAGCATTCTTTTAAGTACTTGGATTGGGAAGACTTAACTGAGATCAGAGATGCGGTTTAGCTCAGTTGGTAGAGTGCTTGCTCTATGTGCTGTGAGGCCTGGGTTGATCCTCAGCAATGCAAAAATGAGAGATAGACCTGGAAGCCCACTTCCAAAATAATCTCAAAATTATCAGCTATTGAAAATTCTATGAATAGCAGAGAAGAACTGACATAGTGCTGGGCATGGCACAGTGTCAGGGAGTTTGTTGTTCACAGAGTCACTATGAGTCAGATTCATCTTGATGGCATCTAGCAACAAAAACAACAACTAAGACCACCTTCTAGAAATAGTTTCCTTTCCTATTACTTGGTCTAGATGTCTAAGTCCCTTTGAATCAATAATTTGAACCTGTATTTTTGTGTTAGTTATCTCTGGCTTTATTTTCCCTGTAATCAGGAGGTGAACCTAGGGCCTTGCACATACTTTGCAAGTGTTCTGCCACTGGGCTGTATCCCTACTCCATTTTCTCATTTCTTATTTTGAATCAGGGTCTTGCTAAATTATACAGGTTGTATCTGGTCACAAACTCACAATCCTCCACCTCCTGAATTTCTGGGATTACAGGCATGTTCCACTTTGTCCAGCCCCTGGCTTTCCTTCATTTCTGCATAATTACTCCTAAATTCCAGGATAATTCTCTGAGACAGAGAGAGAGAGAGAGAGAGAGAGAGAGAGAGAGAGAGGAAAAAACATGCTGCTGCCAAATAAATTATGGATAGGGCCTTGGAGCTGATACATTCATTGTTCATGTTGGTGATTTGGGGATTCATAAGGAAAAACTAAAGGACATGCATCATGGCAAACAACAGTGTATCATAAGAATTTGCTGTTTATAACAGCAAAATATTATTTTCATGTATGAGTAAGCAATTCAATTCCTTTCCTTTGATATTGTTTAGTGGGCTTTAGTGCTGGTTTCCTTAGTATATGACTACTAATGTGTATAGGGATTTGTCTCCCATTAAAATGGTAGTACTAAGTTTGAGCTGTTGAGGCATGGTATCTAAACTCACTTTAACCCATTCCTCTCCTTCCAGCCTCCCTGAATCCAACCCCAGGCAGGTGTTTTGTCAGTCAACAATAACCGTCAGTTCTTAAGTCA
Organism: Pedetes capensis; assembly: GCA_007922755.1. Lineage (NCBI taxonomy): Eukaryota > Metazoa > Chordata > Mammalia > Rodentia > Pedetidae > Pedetes > Pedetes capensis. The sequence continues at coordinate 4,594 of VMDO01001354.1, read as the reverse complement.
CCAGTCAATTCTGAGCCTCCATCTCACTTGAACCATCAGCAATAGTGGACACTAATCCCACAGTATGTTGACAGTGGCCTTATCTTTCATATACTCTCTTCCCTCACTTTCTACTACAATCTCATGGTGTCCTCTGACCACCTTGCCCTCTTCTTATCAGGTCTCCTCTTATTGCTCAGTTTCTCTCTACCCACAGAAAACTTCAGTGCACCAGCTCTGAGCTACTCCATTGGCACTCACTCCTCTGGTGATTCTACACTCTCTTGGATCTAAATTTCAGCTAATAACTTCTAAATTTATACCTCCATGCCTTACCTCTCTCTTAAACTCCAGGGTTTACTCATTTCTATTTGGATACCTACTCAACATTTGTACTTGAATATCTATCTGATATTTGCAATTCGGTATCTCACAACTTAATTTAACCAAAACTAAACTTGTGATGTATCCCAGAGCTGTTTTACTTGTATTTTTCCTCCCAGTGGAAAACTCCATCTTTCTAAATGCTTGAGTCCTCCCTGTTTCTTATGTCCACAGTTAATCCTTCAAGAAATTTTCTTGGCTATGTCATCTGTAATCTGTAATATTGTAATACATCTACAGTTTTCCCAGAATTTGCACTTCCATTTCTAATACTCTGGGTTATGCTACCATCATCTCTGGTTAGTTAAGATTATTGAAGTAGCCTCTTTACCAGTTTCTTTCTCTCAGCCTTGCCCCAAACAAGTATCCATAATAAAACATCCTAATGATCATTTTAAAATGCAAATCCTATTATTCTTTAAAACAAGGCTCAAATTCTCCCAATATCTCCCCATTTCTTTCAGGGAAAATCTGACTTCCCCACCCTAGCTGTGTGTCCCCATTTGACCTCTTGCCCACCCTCTCTCCACTCTGGCCTCATTTCCCTTCACCCTCTGTCACTGCAACTCATTGCTCCTTTGCCCTCTCGAGAACATGTGGTGTCACCTTAGTGCCTTTTCCCTGAAGAGTACCTCTGCCTGCATGTTAAAAAAAAAATCTAGATAACCACATAGCAACTGCCTTTTGTTCAATTCTTCATTTGAATGCCACATTCTGAGATTTTTCTGCTAGAATGATGTAAAATTGAATTTATCCAAGGATCAACATTTCTGATGTTTTTTTACTGTTCAAGTTTTTGTAAGGGACATTTGTTTTCCAACCTTCTGCATGATTTACTTCTATAGTTAAGTGCAGTGGTTTTGTATCTGCTTTGTTTATGTATGAACCCCATTCACTAGAACTGTGACAATAGATACTGACATATATAGTAGGTACCAGATAAATATTTGTTGTATTAATGTCACAGGAACTTATTTTCATCAGGGTGTTCACTATATTATTTCTACGATTCTATTGACTCTCCTGGACATGTCTAGGTAGCACTACTCACATCAGCACAATGCTAAGATGAAAATTTAAAGGCCCCTCTATTCAACACAGAGTCAATGATCCAAATTAAAATTTAAACATTTGATAGTCACAATGCATACTTTCCCTTCTATTTTCAGGATTTATTTGATTATGTGACTCTCCATCTGTCTCTCCTACACATTCTGTATATTTTGAATGAACGTGTTAGATTCCTTTACCAATAACAGAATGGAGTGATGGCAAAATGTTGTTGCAATATCTTAATGCTAGATTCCAATAATTCCTGCAGCATAACAAAAACCAAATTTGTCAAGCATAATAGCAGAATTTTACCTAAAGAAAAATCATAATTAAATATAGAGAACAAATTAGATTGGATTCTAAAAAGAAGAAAGACAAGTTAGGACAAATAAATCAAATACCAAGTCTTTGCTTCTCAGAGCCAATAGATATGTAGGCGAAAACCACAAATACCTAGAATTGAGACCTGGTTAATCTGGAGTAGCAGAGGGGAAACAGAAGCAGAAAAGCTCCTGAAGGCTTTTAGGAGCTGCCAAAGTTTTTCTGCATTAATTCCCAGAATCTGAATATAATGGGAAATTATACTATGGATGATATGAAATATATTTGATCTTTGTCCCCAGTTCCTGGCACAGAACTCTTAAAACCCTAGGAATTTCCTGAGTGATAGGAGCATTTTCTATTATCCACAGTGATCCTCATTCAATCCCACCTGAGCTAAGGTAATGACATTACTTAGGGTTGACATTCCTAGGTAGTTGTAGAGTGGCACTGGTCATCAGAAAGAATAAATGACTAGGTGGCTGGGATTTTCAGACTTCCATACTGACTTCCAGAAAAGGCAGGAGATGCTGGAGATTCAGCTCTACAAAACTCGTGAGTGAGGAGATTCTGAGAGCTTTCCACTTGGTGGGTACGTAGAGTTACTAGGAAGATGGCATGTCCAGACAGGATGAAAGCTCTGTGAACTACATAGCTTATACCTTGCTTTATACATCTCTATTTCACTGTTGCTGAGTTGTATCCTTTATAAACCAGTAAACATAAGTAAACTGCCTTTCTGACTTCTGTGAGCCATTTTTGTAATTATTGAGTTTTAGGAAGAGGTTGTGAGAACCCCTAGTTTCTAGCTGGTCAGCCAGGAATATAGGAGGCCTGAGACTTCTGACTGGTGCCTGAAATAGAAAGTCTCCTGAGAATGAAGCCCTTAACCTGTGGGGCCTGCACTAACTCCTAGAAGTTAATGTTAGAATTGATTGTTTAAACTCATGTCTTGAGGATAAGAGAATTATTTATCAGTGTTGTAGAACATTCCACATGCCCTGTAATGTGCAATCTTATAAGGCAAAATGGACTTTGCCAATGTGATGCACTGGCCCCCAAGAGCAGCATGCAGCCCCTGGTGACCACCGCCAAAGGAAACCAGACCTCAGTCCTACAGCCACAAGGAGCTGGATTCTGCCAACACTCTGAATGAGCTCAGAAACATATTTTCCCCCCAAGGCCCCCCAGAAAGGAAGGTAGCTTCTTATCCACACTTCATTTAGATGATGGAGTTTTAGAATTTTGAGCTGAGGAGCTATATATGGCATTTGGGTCTTGGAAATGAGACTATCATAAGATGAGACTTTTTGAAATCGTAGGCCGGAGTGAACACATTTTGCATTGTTGGGGACATGACTCTTTGGGAACCTGAAGGCAGACTGTGATAGGTAGAGTCTAAAGATGACTCTTCCAAGATTCTAGGTTCTTAAACATCCATTGAAGTACTTTCAGGAGATTTGGCAGATATAGTTGAATCTCAAGTCAATTGACTTAAAATGTGGAGATTTTGAGGTGGGGCTGATCCAATGAGATTAGACCCTTTAAAAGCCAACAGTTTTCTCCTGTTGGGAGGTGAAAGATCTCTGAGATTTGAAGTGTGAGAACTTGACACACTTGCTGGTTTGCAGGGGAAGGGAAGGCACAGGAAGGAACATGTGCAGACTTAGATACTATGAAAGACGCTTGGCCAATAGCCAGTGAGGAGTGGGGAGATTGATCTCCATTTGCAAGGAACTAAACTAATTCTGCCAACAATCAAAATCCAGAGGACAATAGGCCAGGTCAAGATTCCTTCCCTATCTTCAAAGGGCCCTGAAGCTGTGGTCCATGATCTCACCAAGACCTGATTCCTAGGGGCAGCTGTGAAGAGATTGGAACTCCAAAGATTCATAACTTGAAGAGAAAGATTAGTATACAATTAACGGCAAAAAAAAAAAAACAACTTTGATGGGGAGTTAGACTTGAAGTAGACTAGACCAAGAAGGAATGTGTTAACTAGAAAACAGTGAGATATCAGCAAGGCGAAGTTTCTCGTTCATCTGGTGAAAAGTTCATCTATTAAAAATAAACTAAACTTTCTTTGCACACTTTAGTAAACAAAGTGAATTTTTTGCCTTGATATAATTTATGGTAAATATTTCATGTATATCACTTACAGAAATCAAAACAAGTAAAATTATAGATCCATTGATTGGCAATTACCTAATAAAGTTCTTACCTATGGAAAAGATTTATATAGGTCAGTAAATAAAAATGTTTGAAATATTTTATCCTGCATGTTGGTTAACAAGTGACTAGGAGCAAAATCTAGTAAATTGCACTTTAATAAAAAGTTCAAAATGTTGAAAACTCTGCTTGCTTTTATTTCTCTACCTCTAAATTGAGAAAAATATTACATGCCTATAGAGATATGTAATGTGATAATGGAATAGGTTGTGTTTTATGAAGAGATTGTAAAACCCATGAAAAGTTGCCCACAGCCAAAAGGAAATTAGCCCAAGCATAAAAAAGCATATAGCCAGTGGAAAATAAGAATTTTAATAAAATTGAAAATACAACCCATCTCCCTCTTTTATACTTCTTCGGGCTACCAATGTTCTTTCCCAGCCATGTTTCATTCTTATAGCATTGATAAGTGGGAGGAAAGAAGATAGTTTGGAGAGCTGGCAAAATAGGTTTGGATGGTGAACTATCTGAAAGCTAATGTGGCAAAGTAAATTTATAGGACTAAATTAAATAGTACAATAAAATTATATAAATAAAAATGAGTAACGCTTCACCTGACAGTATTTGGATAAAATACTTATTAGTTTTTAGATAGAGAAAATAACTTTCAGACCGCTAATCTAACTTG
>VMDO01001353.1:122012-214062 GCA_007922755.1 Pedetes capensis | reverse complement strand
TTGTGCCACATCAGCAAGTTGAGCACCCTGGGGCTTTACTCCATTTCCATCATCATGGTAGACTCCACTTGGAGGAGGCAACTCTTCCCCAGTAGTCTTTTGAGTGCCTTCCAACCTGGGGGCCTCATTTTCCGGCACTATATCTGACAGTGTCTCTTTGCTATCCATAGGGTTTTCAATGGCTAGTTGTTTCGGGAGTCGCTCGCCAGGTCCTACTCCCTAGTCTGTCTTAGTCTGGAAGCTCAGCTGAAAACCTGTCCACCATGGGTAACCTTGCTCACGTCCGAGGTTACAGTGGCAGAGCTCTCAGCCTCATCGCAACACACAAGCCCCCACAGTGCGGCAAACTGACAGACGTGTGGGGGAAAAGCTTTTTAGTTAAAAAAATTTAAAAGACTCATATTTAAAAGACTCATATATAATAACTTATAAAAGATAAGATTATTAGGTAGGGTAGGCCCAGGACTGAGTAGCCCTGAAAGCCATGCTGAGACATTTGGCCTTGGTAGTCCATAGTTAGTGAGGGGTCATTGGTGTAGTTGATGAAGAAAGGAGGGCCTCACACCAAGCCCTGGGAAGTTCCACATCTGGAAATAGAAAGGGGACAGAGGGAGTGTCAGAGCATCTAGAGAAAAAGACAATGGAAAAGTAGTAGTCAAACCAGAAGATGGGGTATCTAGGATGGCTGGATAGGAAGTTATTCTAGAAAGGCATCATGAGAATGTTCAGCTAATTAAATTAAGTCTTCTCATTTCCCATCTCTTTCTACTCTCCACAACCTCCAACCCTTATCTCTTCCTTTATTTTAGTCACTTTGTTGCAAACAATGACAGAATAAATAGCATATGTAATCCTTACCCATAATTTCACCTGAAGTGTTGCCCAGCAGAGTGGGAAAGGATGGCCTTTGAGGCAAAAATAAATGAATTAATTTAATTAAAAACTGAGTTGGAATCCTGGCTGCCACAACTCATATCCTGTGTGATATTAGTTTAGCTATTTCAGTTTTTCTAAGTCTCACTTTGGGATACATTTGATTCATTTTTTCATTGATTGATTGATGACTGATTTTCCATTTCCAGGATCTTTCCCAGAGCTCAACATACCAATTTTGCTTTGAGTAACCACTATCATATATGGTCATATTAGGACTCAAGGATTTCTGCTTACCTGAATTGGATTCCCTCTCCCCAGAATTTGAATTTTGAGCAAAATAATGGGAGAACAGATAACAGCTCTTGCATTCATCTCAGCAGTATCCTTAATCTAACTATCAGCTCTTGAAATCTAGATCCTAGGGGCTGGACACGCTGTCTCTTTCCAGGCCTAGTTCTTTAATTTTTTGACAAATGTTCCATGCTACATCATGCCCTTACAATCAATTACTATTATCAGAGTAAGTTCCTGCTTATATCAAAAGAACTCTGACCTACTATAGGATTGTTGAGGGTTAGAGGTATGGACTGCTCCAGGCAGAGGGACTAGAACATGCAGGCATGGAGAGGACCAACACCTTCTTTCATGATGTCAAAGGGAACGAACTCTGAGTGCTCCCCAGTCTCATCCCCTGTACCCCTTATTACCCTGAATTACTAAGCCAAGATCTACCCATTGTTCACAAGAGTTTCACCACTTTTATTCATTATTTCTCATGTCCTCCTCAGCTCTAGTTTGGCAGAATGGAGTTGGGCAGGGTTGAGTCCGGCTGAGTCCCAACAGAGGTAAACTGCACATGCTGGAAAAAGATGACATCTTCCCTACCCAGGAGCTAGTTCTTTGCATTTCACAAAGGCCCGAGAAAGCTGCAAAGAGAAGAGTGATTCATGAGCCCTAAGAACTCACGGCCCAGAAGGGTGGAAACAGCCCAGCTAAGTAGGAGAGAGATAAATCAAATGCTGTAGCCCTATGTCAGCCACTTTAATTAATTAGTTTCTTTCCATGCTGTCATCCCTTGCTTTTCCTGTAGTATTCTGCTAAACTGTTCCATGGGCTGATTGAGTACATGTATGTGAAGCTTTGTGTAGAATAAATAATTACGCAAGACATTTTTGAAAGAATAAATGCATTTGGCCTAACAAAATCAATTCACATCTTAAAGAGCCAGCTCCTTCAAATGCCAAGTTTGTCAGTTAACTATTTCTCTGGAAACCTGGCGATTTAATTCTTCTCCCTTGCCTCCTTGGCATCACTACACAGAAACAATTTTCAGAGGAGGTTGGGGAAAATGCTTTCCGGTGTCTGTTTTAAATTTGTTTGTATCTACATTATGTGTCTAACTTTGTCCTCATATTTGTTTTACAACAAAAACAGAGGAGAGATATCGACCATGTCCCCAAAAGTTTATACAAGTTCCTTTTTGCTGTTGATAATAAAAACAATTCTGTTTTACAGCATAGATCTTGTTCATAAACTACAAACATCCATTTCCCTCACTTCCTTCCACTCTTGAGAGTTGATGAAGAGTCAGTCAGTGACATGTTCCTCCAGGGTCCTCTAATACCAGGCATTTCTGTGCCGTCTGTCCATGGGACTACAGAGATTGCAAGGCATCTAATCGCCCACTCACCTTTTAAAAGAGGAAACAGAAATCACACTGGGATCAGAGGGAGCCAGGATGAGGAATTGTGTTTCCTATCCCCTGGTCCTGATTCCATCCAATAGCTGCCACCGTATAGTCCCTCAAACAAATCATCCCCCTTAATATAACTTACATGCCTGAATATGAGACAACCCCAAGTCTAAGATAAAGTCCCAGTCTCCCAGCAGAGACTATGAAAAAGAGAGGGAAAGTGAAGATAGGGTCAAACTGAATTTATAAATCCTAGAAGTCATATAAAATAATAATTTCTACTTCCTATTTATCAGTGTGCCTGCATCCGTAGCCCTGCAGCATCTGATCCCGTCAGATCTCGGAAGCTAAGCAGGGTCGGGTCTGGTTAGTACTTGGATGGGAGACCGCCTGGAAACACCAGATACTGTAGGCTTGGGAGACAGACCAGCAACCCACTCCCCAAAATCAATCACCATTGAAAACCCTATGAACAGCAGAGAAACATTGACAAGATTGTTTCGCCTGTTGTACGCAAGGTTGCTGTGAGTCGGATACCGACTTGATGGCACCTAACAACAACAACAAAAATTTATCAGTGTAGTTATGCCTATTTTAAAATTACACCATACCTAAAATAAGATATTGATTTAAAGTGTTTTATTTATGCATACTGTTATTTTTTCCTTTATTAGTAAATGATGATGGGGTACAGAGTAATACAGCATTGGTTTTTTCCATTATGCATCCTTTACATCACTCTGGTAACACTTTTGCCAACCCACAAGGTTTATGGAGCCTTATGGCTAATATGTAAATTCAAATGCTTCTTTGGGTTATATTCTCCTATTTTTCCAATGTACTCATGAAGTTGTGCTGTTTACATTGAGATCGTCCTCTCCCCATTTATCCCCCCACATTGACCTTCTTCCCCATCCCGTCTTCTGCAATCTTTGCTTCCTTCTGCTAGGTCCCTCCCTCCTTCTTTCTACTCTTTATATTGTCCCTTCTATGCTAAGTTTAATTGTACATTTTTATATATCATTTTATGTATAGATTTTTTTTCTTCCTTTAAGTATGATTCAGCTCCCATATATGAGTGAAAACGTGGTATTTCTCTTTTTGGGTTTGTGTTCATTCACTTAAGATAATGTTCCCCAATTCCATCAATTTTGCTGCAAATGACATTATTTCATTTTTTTATTGCTGAGTAGTATTCCATTGTGTATATATACCACAGTTTCTTTTATCTATTCTTCTGTTGATGGGCACTTTAGTTGTTTCTATATCACTGGTATTGTGAAAAGTGCTGCATTGAATATGGAGATGCAGGTGTTTCTGTGGTATGATGACTCCTCTCCCTTCAAGTATATTCCCAGTAATGATATAATGAGTATATTCCCAGTAATGATATAACTGGGTCTTGTGGCAATTCTATTTTTAGTTTTCTGCAGTATCTCCATATTGATTTCCAAAGTGGTTGAACCAATTTATAGGCCCACCAACAGTGTAACAGGGTTGCTTTCTCTCTACAACCTCACCATCATTTGTTATTATGTGTTTTATTGATCTTGGCCATTCTTACTGGAGTTCGGTGGAATCTCAGAGTTGTGTTGATTTGCATTTCACTAATGGGTAGGGATATTGAGCATTTTTTCATGTTTACTCTTTTTCACTTTCTTCATTTGCTCAAAAACTTACTTAGTTCATTTACTATATTAAGGATCTATGATGTGCAGACATTATTTAAGTCCTAAGGATCTATAGGTAGGAAAAAATATTTCAAGAACCTGCTATTGTATAACATATGTGCCAGAAGGAATGCAGAAAATTAGAAAAATAAGTAAGAAAATACCAGCTACCAACAAGGACTATGTTGACAGCAAGCTCAGTGATGATCCTCAAGGAGAAAGGTTAGATATGACTGCCTTGGATACCGCCAAGGATTTAACATTTCAGTTGAGATCTGAATAACAAACGATCAGCCTTGCAAAAATCTAGGCAAAGAGCTTCCAGGCATCAAGAACAGCAAGTGAAAAAGGCTCAAAGGAGAATTGAACTTGTACTGCTCATGGGAGGAATAGGTTAAAACAGTGGAACACAGAGGAGAGAGGGGAGAAAGCGGTTCAGAAGAGACGAGGGATTTCCAGAGCCAAAGATCAAATTACGTAACGTGGCTGCAGGTCTCGGTAAAAGCTTGAATTTTATTAAAGTTAAGTCTCATTTTGAGAAAAATGGGAAGCCATTGCAGCGCTTAAAGAAGAAAATGAAATGATCGGCTCTAGCCATTTAAGGACCTCTGTCTCTGGCTCTTGTGTGCGTTGTCTATGAAAAAGCAGGGGCAAGTTTAGAAAGCAGGAAGGAAGTCATGTCAGCAGTCCTCGGAAGACATAGATTGAATTGGTAGAAAGGAGTTACTTTTGGATATATCTGAGGGAGAGCTCATTTAATCTCTTGACAATATAGGTCTGGGATATAAAAAGGGAAAATAAAGGAGTAAAGAGTGTCATTGGGGTAAGGAGCTTCCCTGAATGGTGCCTAAGCCTGCCAAAGACTGCCATTACCATCCTCTGCCAGGAGCAGGACAGATTTACCTGTGGGAAAAGCCACTGCTGTCATTTGAATCAATGACACTGAAAAATACCAGATAATTTTAGTGTGCCCCATTTTCATGGCCCTGGTAGGAGTTCCACAGTGGTAAAGAGTCCTAGAATGAATTGTTCTAAACTACCATACCTTTCTTCCAAACTGGAGTCTTGCCCCTTCCTCAGATTGCTATGAGCTCCATTAGCATATGTCTGCCCAGCAGGAAACTTTTCCTCCAGTGCAGCCTGGCTGAGCAAAAAATTATCTGATAAATGGATAGAAAAAAATTTTTTTTCTCCCAATTGCCATCTCCAATGATAACAGCTCAATATTTGGAAGTCATGTGGGCTGTATCAAGCCAATAAACATGAAATCCAAACACTTTGCTCTCAGAGTCCTTCTCTGCTCTAAGCACCCGTTTCCCATGCAGAACAGGAATCAGGCCCTTAGAAACAAATCGCCACACTAACCTGGCTGCCCATATCCTGTGGCTATGTAAAGGATCACCATCATGTGGATGTCCTTTCATACAGGAAAGGAAAACAGCAAGTTGGAAGATAGAGCAATACACAAAATGAGCTAGACAACGGAGTATAGAAACTTTTTGTTATTGTTGTTGTTATTCGGTGCTGACGAGTAATGTTCAACTCATAGCAACCCTCATAGGGTTCTCAATGGCTAATTGTTTCAAGATTGCTTCAGGAATGGATTGCCACATTCTTCTCCCATTTTGGTGGTGCTGGGGTTTGAACCCAGGGCCTCAGAGACTGCAGAGCGGCACTCTACCAACTGAGCCAAACCCCAGCCCCCATAGAAACCTTGTTGTTGTTGTTATTAGGTGCCGTCAAGTTTATGTCCAACTCATAGGGTCAGTTCTTCTTTGCTATTCATAGGGTTTTCAATGGCTGATTGTTTTGGGGGAGTGCATCTCCAGGTCCTTCTCCCAAGCCTACAGCACCTAGTGTTGCCAGGTGGTCTCCCATCCAAGTACTAACCAGGCCTGACCCTACTTAGCCTCTGAGATCTGACGGGATCAGACACCACAGTAGTATGGCTACAGGCATAGAAACTTTAGGAAGCTAGAAAAGCCATGCACTGGAAAGCAAATTAATAATTCAGCAATTAGTACTATTTCAGTACCCTATCCTTTGGACTAGATCTCTTTCTCCAGTCCTGGTTCTTATCCAGCAGCAAACAGAACCCTCCTCCCACCTGCTCCCAACCAAAGAAATGTTTCTCCCAAAATAGGTGGTTAGAAATTCTCTTCTGTTCTGATAGTCATGAATCATACCTGCTACACCAGAATGGTTCAAAACAATGCTATTCAAACACTTGCCTGGGGGAAATGCTGAGTGGAACAAATCCATCTCTGAAACTCTGCCTGAAAATCTTAACACTCTCCGGACACATGCTGCAAGCACAGACCCAGCAAATGCCAAGAAGCACTTAAACTCCAGCAGTCAGGCTAATAACCCAAACAACCTCCCATTAAAAGCATACTGATGAGAATATGGGTGAAAATGTAAGGAAAACCACAGCAAGAACCCTCAAGCTATAAAGACCAGACTCTAAAAATAAAACTGCACCTATCAAAATGAAGGATGAGAAACAGATAAGAAAATAACGAGAAACAGATGACAAAGGTATTTTCCGCTGTGGTGTTGCTTTCTTTTTTTTAAGTTTTGAGTTTTTCTCTTCTGAGAAGCTTTTTATATGGGGGTTTCTGGACACTTCTCTGTGCATTCTGCCCCTGCAAAAGGAAGTAGAAATTGCTCATGAAATTCTGAGAGAGACCCTTGGCTTATATACTGTGGAAGTTTCATGCAATCTCATGATACTTAGTGCTTATCAATGAAGGATTCTCTCAAAAGCACAGGAAAGTACTTTGGTGAAGGGCCAGAGGGAGGCCCTTCATCAATGCTTTGTTAGGGATCAGATTTGGCAACTATGATCCTGGACTAAAGTAGTGGACACCTGCTACAGAACCCCTGAATGGTTTTATAGTTTTCTTTCTCCTCTCAGTTAAATTTAAAAACCGATATACAGAGATATTACTGCCTTGATAGCTCCAAGAAGTCACCGTCAGGACCAAAAGAAAATATAGCTCCCCTTTGGCCCATCACAAGATGTAAAAGAATATTCTCTCCTGGTTTGGCAAAGGAAGGTAAAATTTATTGTATATGCTATTGGAGGAGGGAGTGTGTTTCCTCAATATTTCTAATGGTGAAAAGTCTTTTTAAAATGGTTTATTTAAATTTGGGGGAAAAATTATTTGAATGTGTAAGTTTCATGTGGGTAAATTCTGGGCATTCTGAAAAAAGACTTCTAGATGGCCTTTATCACTGAGTAAAGAAATGTCTGTCCACCTGACATGAAGAGAGCTTTCCTATTTCACATTGGCACCAGCCTAGCAGGGTAAGAAAGCACAAAGACAATGGGTCTCAGAATTAAGTGAAGGTTTTAGTTCTAGCTCTGACATGTATATCCCCATGACCTTGGCACTTCAGTGACAAGGTAGCGATCACGCTATTTACCTTCCCCAAACTGCTTAGGAGTTAGATGAAATAAGGCATTTAGCATTCCTGGCAAAGAGCCAGGCGTAGAGAGAAGGGCCTGGGCATATGTCCACTTCCATTCTCCGCCCCCTCCCTGCTCCTTCCCTGCATTGAACATTCTTTCAGGCTCAGGGTACTCAAGTGACTGTCTCTCTCACTTTTCTCCTTATGGAGATGCTCTAGGTTAGAGGATGTGGAACAGATTCTTTTGGTGTGACCTCCAACTACCTTACTGTTATGTTGTAAAATGAATTCATTCAATGATTTGGCTGACTTTTTTTTACACCACGGTCATCAGTGCTACAAAACAGCACTTAGTCCCACCAATCTAGAAATGTTAGCTCCTTCTTGTAGTCATACCAACCCCTTTCTCTATAAGACCTCCAGCAAAAGAAGAGGTCATGGGGACACACCCAAATTGTGCCTTGGAAAAAGAAAAGTATGAGTCTGGGGAGCTGGAGTGCTCTGTCCTGATCCACTGTGAGTCTAAGTAACTTTTCAGATATATGAATTATTTTTCCTCTTGAAATTCTTGGTATGGAAAAAAAAGGCCCATGTAATACAAAGCAAAAGTATAATACCTGAGCAGCATAATTGGCTTAGAGAGTGGGGTATAACTGAATGAAGCCAGCCAGCAAAGAGAACCTTGAGCTGAAGTCAGAGAACTCCCTTGGTTAAAAACAAAACAAAAAATTAGCAGGAGACCCTGCCTAGGTGACATTAACGTTTAGAGCACATGGCATTAAGACCCTGTGGCTAAATCATCAGTATTGAGAACTCTGATAATGTGTTCTTTGGGGAGTCCTATAATCCCTGGAGTATTCAGTGTGGAGCTCCAGCAATAAACTGTGAGACAAAGTGAGGTGTAGTCAGCAGTTCTAAGCCTTTCCTCCATTATCTACTAGTGCCTGCAAGTTAGCCCTGCTTGGAACATGGTTGTGGCCCCATCTGTATATCACATTCTTCATGGGATGTGGGATGTACCCTCATGCAAACCAGAAAGACCACCATGCAAGATTCGGAACACCTGTTTTTGGTAGCATTAGTCACCCTTCAGCTTTTACCAGGCTGCGTTTGTAAGTGGGCTTAGAGGAAGCCAGGGCAGCTCAAGAAATTTTAGGGACTATTATTTGTTCCTGGGAAAGTTTAATTTGTTGATTAAGGATTGGAATAATGCCACCTACAACAGATGCTTTAGCAAAGAGGGACAATAAAACAAATGATCACTCTAATGTGTGGTGTCTGCAGAGAATATGGGTAAGAATTACTGGTGTTTAATGACCTAATCCAGTAAGGTCAGCCAAAAGCACAGTTTGGAACGAACAAAATGCCAATTCTTTGGTGGAAATGAAGCATAATTAAGACAGCACAGTGAGGTCCTGCACATGTTAATTGTCCCAGGGTTGGCATTAATATCTCTAATAAATGTTCATAGGATATTTTTTAAATTACATATTTAAAGAGTATAGGTAATTGCTCTTAACTAATAAGCTAATCTCATGTCTTTCCCCATGCTGTCTATCTGTTGAGGACAATAAGACCCTAAGAATGGTGCCAAATAAAGCCCTTTGCTGCAATGAATTTGGCAGGGTCCAAGCAGGTCAGACCTACAACTGGGTTTTAGAAATATACAACTCTACTCAGAATAAGGATTTGCATTGCTGCCTACCCTCAAGACTGTATAATATTGGCCCAAAGTGGGACAATGTTGGGTCCCTCCTTTTAACAAATTCGTTGTTGTTGTTAGGTGCCATCGAGTACAAACTAAGGAACTATAAATATATTGAGAGGGAATGACCTCGTCTAGAGGAAGTAAACCATTCCCTGGGATGGCCTACAGCTTATGAGGCAGTGGGTCACCTCACCAAGGCAGCTCAAAGTGTCAACACACGTATGCTTGTCCATCCCACAGCCAGGCTGAGAGTATGTGTGTATTGTAAAGGTACAAAGAGCACCAAATGTGTCATCGCTAAGGTTTAGTACAGTTGTTGTTGTTGTTAGGTGCTGTCAAGTTGGTATCCAACTCATAGCGACCCCATGTACAACAGAAGAAAAACTATTGTCGTGCTTCTCTTCTATTCATAGGGTTTTCAATGCCTGATTGAGTTTTGGGAGTGGCTTGCCAGGTCCTTCTCCTAAGCCTACAGCACCTGGTGTTCCCAGGTGGTCTCCCATCCAAGTACTAACCAGGCCTGACCCTGCTTAGCTTCTGAGATCTGATGGGATCAGATGCCACAGTGGTATGGCTACAGGGAGGTTTAGTACAGATTAACCTAGAAATATGTATGTGGGTGTGCTGGGAGCCTGAGGATGCCAATCTCTACTACTGGCGCACACACACACACACACACACACACACACACACACACACACACAGAGTTGTATGGTCTCAGTTTGGTGAAGATGAAATTGTACATAATCAGCAATTGCTCAGCATGGATTTGTCTAGTTTTCTTACTACTTTGGCTATGCGACCCAAGTACAAACTGTGGGTGTTTTGTTTTCCTCATTTGTAGAATAAAAGCCTCTATCCAGATTGTTCCTGTGGTCCCTTCCAACTTGAACTAAGTTTATGAGACTACTTCTTGTCCAACTTATTTTTTGCCTTATACCCCTTAAGTCAAAGGCTTACAACTTCTTGGATCTTCCTTCACCCAGAGAGACTTCATAACATTCAGAGGGAGCACATGAGAAAAGATAAAGAAATGCATATCATCTGCAGTTCTTAAAGGGGCTTCCTCTTTTTCTCAAGGAACCAAGTAGTCAAAGGTGGAAATCATGGAAGAAGCACCAGCATGACCCCGGGAAGGATCCTATTTGTGTCCACCTCTCTAGAATACTTCATCCTTCCTTTCTGTGGCAGTGGGCCATTTCCCCCTAGGTCATTGGGCATACACTTAAGTCTACCTGCCCCTTTCAGCATAGTTCCCCTTTCCAGAAAAGCAGTGACTTCCCTACTTTCTGAAAGCCTAAGGCAGCTAGCCAGCCTGTCCCCTTCCCTGGCCCATCACTGTCCTCCTAACCACTTCTTCCTCCCAGGCTGCCACTACCAACAGACCAAAGTAGGACACCAGTGTATCTTGGTCCTCAGCTTTCTTCTGAGGGCTTTTAATAAGGAAGAGTTATACCATATCCAATTGGCTCTTGAAGAAGCAAAATCTTTCTTCTTCTCACGAGTGAACACCCAGCTCCTTCTTTGTGAGCTTCCTGCTGACTCCTCTCAATTCCACTCCTTTGCTGCATTGTCTTCTTTGAGTTAAAAAGTCAACAGCTTTCTCCACCTGAATTTGCAGACTCATTCCGTCTACACAATTCACATTGTTATGCCCTCAACCTTTTAATATTGTTGGAAATCTGAGCAATTTGGAAACTGTTAAGGCCACTATAGGCCTGAAATCAGAAGGAAAGTCAGAATGACAATGGATGGTCACCAGTCCTCAGGCCTGTGGCTGACTCTGCTCTGGGCTTCATATGCTCACCTTGCCAGTGAGCCACTCAGGGTCAAAAGAGTCTGTGACACTATCCGGAGGGTCCACGGGATGCCAAACAGAGTAAAGACTTGTGGATTTTTATAACTCAAAGTGAAATTTTGTAACAATGCCAGTCAGCCTCTTGGGGAGATGGGGGCTGTCAGCCCAAAGGCATTCTGTGGTTGGATCTTAACTCTAACATGAGGGCTGGTAACTGATTGTGTCACTTGGCTTCATGACATTCCCTTCCCTTGGAGACTTCTCTATCTTTAGCCCATGTCTGGTGGAGTGAACTTGATTAGGAGTTCAGGGTACAGTACAAAGCTTCCCACGTAGGCCAAAGCTATTGTACAAATCTGTGCTTTGTGAGTCACTTGGCAATTGTTCCCTTCAATCTCTGCCATTCTTGGACAGAGCAGGGGAGGTTCTCATCCGCTGCAGCAGAGCATTTTGTTAATGGATGTACAATGAAAAAGACACATTCAGGTGAAACACACTATGAGCACTTTATAACACTAACAGTGTTTTTGTTCTTTCTTTCATAAAATGAAACTTCAAAGCCACATTACATCATAACGTGCATGAAAGGGGGCTCTGTTCAAAATGGGAGTTTCATCATTAACATCACCGTGGTTACACTGAGTGCCAAGATTAACAAACCAGCCTAACCCCCTGACAACTCCCTGTCCTTTAATATATATTTGGAGCCCACCCTGTGTGAAGAAATGGAGAGAACACACACCAACATGAACACACACCCACACTCACGCACACACACAGCCCCTTCCCAAATAGACAATATGGCCCCAAACAGCAAGGCTCACATCTGGCATATCTTTTCCATTGGAATATAAAAATGCCACACAGGCTTGAGCCAATCATTTCATGGTACTATAAACCTCAATGTTTGATAGGTGCAGGATCTCTCTGGCTCTTTCTGCTCCACATCAAAACACTTTATAGAAGCCAGATGTGATGGTGCATGCCTGTGATCCCAGCCCTCAGGAGGCTGAGGCAGGAGGACTGTGAGTTCAAGGCCAGCCTGGGTTACATAGCAAGACCCTGTCTCAAAACATAACAAAGCAAAACAACAACAACAACAACAACAAAAAAAAACCATACAGGGATTTGAAGTGAAATCATAGTATTTCTCTTTCTGTTTCCCTGATATGCAGCTCACTTCTACTCCACAAAAGCCTATATCATGAGTGAAACTAAGAAATTTATGGAACAAGCTCTGAAAACACTCAAGTTACAAAGGGAATCAGGGGCGATAAGAACAGAGGTGGGGCAAGTAAGGTTTTGGTGGGGTACTCATGAGGCAGATCATGGAGGGAGCAGCAAGAGTTTGGATGCCTTCCACAGATAAAGAGGGGATTGCATATGGGGTGATGGGTTTATGGGAGGATTTTGGCAGTGACCTTGTAAGTCAAAGAGGAAAACTTACCAGTTTGTCACCAAAGAGATAAACCTGATGGCTCAAAAGGGCTAAAACTAAAAGCAAAGACAACAGGGATGGAAGATGATGGAATGACCCAGGCAGAGATGGGGAAAGCTGAACTCAAAGGGGCAAGTATCTAAGCCTTTCAATATTTTGCCTCCATACATTCTCTTTTCTCAAACCAGTCAACCTGCGAACCTACCTGTATAGAAGGCAGTGGTCTTCTATAATTTTGAGTTGATTCTTGTATAAAATAAAAGGCATGTGTCAGGTTTCAAATGTTTTCACAGGAACATCCAATTGTACCAACATTATTTGTAGAAGCTATTTTTTTAATGGATGATGGGAAGTACCAACACTAGTACTTAGATTTTATTGGATTCATTTTACAGTGTAATGAGCAATAAAACGGTTTTCTTTTCAAATGTTGGAATTCATAATACATTGCAAATTGCACGCTCTGCAAGTGTTTGAATTATGATGAAATACTTTAGAGGAAAGTATGATAATGTGGAGGGTTACATCATTTTTCACAAATATTTTAGGAATTACTTAAGCAAAAAAGTCTGAAGATCCCTTGTAAGCATTGGTAGAAGAAATAGGAAAAGATTAGCTGAGAAGTATTTCCACTCCTACTCCTAATAGTTTAACAAACCAGAGATGAGAGTTAGTAAAAAGGAAAAAAAAATGACTCTCTGGTTTCTAATTTGGGGATGCATTGGATGGTATGGTTACCAACCACGTTTAGGAACACTGGAAAAGGAGCAAAACAGGGTAGGAGAAAGGACATAGATTCAATGCGGGACATGTTGGGTTTGGGGACTTGTGCATTGCTATGGCAAAATATCTGACAGAAACAAACTTATTTGTTGATTTATTGAGCAATGATTTATTGAGCTCATAGAGGCTGTCAGTCCACAGAGGCAGTGTAAACATGGCAGGAGGGCAGGCAGCAGGATCTTTGTCAGAGGCCCTCAGATCATGGTGGATCGGGAGCAGAGAGACCTACTGGGACTGGGGACCCACATAAAACCTCCAAAGATCTGCCCCCAGTGACATACTTCTGCTAGGCTATGACACACCTCTGCAAGTTGGGACCTATCTGCCAAAGTTCTACAGCATCCCAGGACAGCACCACCACCAAGGGACCAAATGTTCAAACACATGACCTTTGGTGGACATTTTAGATTCCAACCATGACAGAATCCCTGCGGATAAAACATGAAAAGAATTAGTCATTATTTTATGGATTTTAAGTTTTATTTTGTTTCATTTGTAATTGAGTGGGGTTTGTTTTTCCTTTTCATGTATGTGTCTCTCTGCATGCGTGCGTGCATGCGTGCGTGTGTGCGTGCGTGTGTGTATGTGTGTGTGTGCTGAAAGGTTGCTTTACGTTTGATTATTTATTCTAATACCTAGAGCACTATATAGAAGTTTCTGTGGTAAAATGGAATAGCAAAGGCTCAGAAAACACGCACTTGGGACTGTGAATTCTACCTCTACCATCTACTACCTGTGTGGCCTTGAGCAAGTTATCTTACTTCTCTTAATTGCAGTTTCTTCATTGATAAAATGACAATAATAACAATAATGATCTCCTTGAAACAGGTTATTAAATTGTACTTTGAAACTGCTAGAGGAAAACATATGGAAAATAGTTTAAGAGATACACACGGGCAACAACTTTCTGAATATGACTCTAACAGCTCAGGAAATAAGAGCAAGAATGGACAAATGGGATTGCATAAAATTTAAAATGTTCTGCACAGCAAAGGAAATAATTACCAGAGTGAAGAGGCAGCCTACAAAATGGGAGAATATTTTTGCCAATTATTCATCCAACAGAGGATTAATATCTGTAATATCTATGGAACTCAAAAAATTAAACACCAAAAGAACTAGTAATCCAATCAACACATGGGCAAATGAATTGAACAAACAGTGCTCAGAAAAAATTCAAATAGCCAATAAACACCTGAAAAGTGTTCAACACCTTTAGCCATCAGGAACTGCAAATCTAAAGGACATTGAGATTCTATCTTACCCCATTCAGAATGGCCATTATCAAGAAAACAAACAACAACAAATGCTGGCAAAGATATGTGGACAAAGGAGCACATATGTGCTGTTGATGGGAATGTAAATCAGTGCAGCCACTATGGAAGTCAGGGTAAACATGCATTAGAGACACCTACATGCCCGTGTTTATCTTGGCATTATTCATAATAGCCAAGTTATGGAATCAGCCTGTGTGCGGATGAAAGGATGAATGGATAAAGGAAATGTGGTAGTTACACACACACACACACACACACACACACACACACACACAGGAGTATTATTCAGGTGCAAAGAATAATGAAGTCATGTCATTTTCAGGCAAATGGATAGAACTAGAGATCATCATGTTAAGCGAAAAAAGCCAGAATCAGAAAGACAAATATCACATTTTCTTTCTTATGAAGAATCTAGGGTTTAAAACAAAAAGACAAGATGGTAGAAGGAGGACTATTTGAGAAGGAGAGAGAAGAGAGAGTAATCGAGGGTGAATATGATCAAAGTACATTATGTGCATGTGTGAAAATGTCACAATGAAACCCATTATTTTGTACAATTAATATAAGTAAATAAAAGCTTTTTTAAAAAAATTAACAGATGTCAAAGGTATTATTCAACTCAGCAATTAATGAGAAACAGTAAGATGTTACTGCTAGTTCAAAGAACACTTGAAAAAAAACAAGTATTTATGGCTAACTTAGAAAAGGAACATTAGGGTAAGACAGTTCATTCAGTATAAAACTAGTCAGTACAATAGATCTACAAACTGAGATTTTTGCTATTATCTTTTCTACCAGACAAAATCTATTTGTATTTCTACCAAAGAAAGAAAAAAAGAAAGAAAGAAAGAGAGAAACCCACACAATAAAACAATGTGTTAATAATCAATGCAAAATCAAAGTTTCAACCCCAGTACTACCCAGAAAGAACATCCTGTAATCTCTATTTTTTTCCTGTTTCAAAGGATCAGATTATTTTTCTGATAAGAAGGAGAAGAAAACAAACCAATCTGAGAGACACCAAGGAGGCATTTTCTTCTTTCTTTCTTTTTTTCTCTTCCTTCCTTCCTTCCTTCCTTCTTTCCTTCCTTCCTTCCTTCCTTCCTTTCTTCTTCTTTCCTTGCTCCCTTCCTTTCTTCCTTTCTTCTTTCTTTTTTTCTTTCTTTCTTTCTTTCTCCGTTTTTCTTTCTTTTTCTTCCTTCTTTCCTTCTCCTTTCTTTCCTTCTTTCTTTCTTACTTTTTATAGTAAAGTATAGACAATAATTACTAAAAGATAGTACCCCTTTAAGAAATGATTACAGGGAAAACTGAGATACCTGAGAAGTTTAGGTAAACCTGGAAAGGAACTTGGAAAAACCTGGGTTCCCTGGATGGATCTGCATACTGATATTTCTATTCCCCAGGGAAAGATAAAGTGAGAGAGAACAGGAGAGTTAAATAGGCTTTTAGAAGGAAAAGTGCTTTGGATACACAGAGAAGATGACGGGCAGAGAGAAGGTGGGTTATGAATGTGGTTGCTGGAGAGAGAAGAGAAGAACAGAGAATATGTAGTGAAAATGCTCTCAAGGACAGGCAAATATTTATTTATTTATTTATTTCTTATTTTATTTTATTTTATTTTTTTGCAGTACTGAGAGCCAAAACTCAGGGCTTCACACATACTTTGCAAGCATTCTACCACTGGCCTCCACCCTCAACTCATTTTTAATTTTTTCATTTGAATCAGTGTCTAAGTTACACAGGTTCCTTCTGGCCTTGAATTTGCAGTCTTCCTATGTGTGCTTCCCGACTCTCTGGAACTACAGGCATGTGCCACTGCACCCAGGTTACTTATTTTCCTTTAAACTTAATTTCAATCTTGAAGCACCATTCTGCGATAGATAGATAAATAGAGCTATTTTTTTTAAAGATAACAAATTTCCACCAAGTTACTTCCAGGAATAGTCAGTCACTTCATTTTTATTATTCTTTTTAAGTTTCAGGTTTCAATTTGGTCAAAGACAAGGTTACACATATATAAGACAACCCATGCAGATTCACCCCCAGCCTCCTGAGAGAAAGAGCTCAGGAGTGTGCCCACGGCTGTGGCTGGCATGGAGGAGAATGGCCCACTTCTCTCTTAAGCAGTCCTGGCTGATTCCACCAATAACTACTGTCCTCTTGTCCTTGCCTGTGGC
This sequence comes from Pedetes capensis, assembly GCA_007922755.1. NCBI lineage: Eukaryota > Metazoa > Chordata > Mammalia > Rodentia > Pedetidae > Pedetes > Pedetes capensis. The sequence goes on along the minus strand of VMDO01001353.1, from coordinate 197,228 downwards.
TGCACCATTCCTTCTCATGGCCTCATGAGCATCTCCACTCCTTAAGTCCAAGCAAGAGATTCTGCAGCCTCCCTACCTCCCAGCTATGCGGGCTTTCCCTTTCTGATACTTTCCATGCTCTTATCAAAGCCACCAGAAAGGCTGAGGGCTCTCTCTCAGCTCTTGAGGAGATGGGGCTGGGCCTCCTGGAGCCTCCAGAACATCCCTAGGCCTACTTGCCTCATAGAGTACACATGGAGCATGCAATTTCCTCCCAAGTTTGCACGCTGGAAAAAGTCACATGGTCACTTTGCTCTAGGGCCACCAAACCCATTGAGGACCTTAATCTTCTCTCCCTGGGTCAGGCCCAGGAGACACTACGGCAGGCTCAGAGTCCCAGCTTCTTTTTAGACATCGCCACATGTACCCTCTAACTCTCCCTTTCCTCCCCACCGTGACCTCAGCCCGGGGCACCTCTATCTGGTGAGGGTGGGAGAGGATGTGGAATAAGTTACAGCTGGCAGTCTTAGTCTAATAAAATACATGACTATTGTTGAAAGACCAAGAAACTGTAAAATTTAAAGTCAGACATCATTGTCTTTGTTCCCCTGCTCCTTCTTGACACCCCTCCCTATCCCAACAGACCATACCAGCTCTGGTCCCAGCCCAGCTGGCAAGGATAGGGCAGTAGAGGGAGGAGGGAGCCTCCAGTTAATATTTCACCTGTCCTCCTGCAACCTTCGTTTTGCATGACATACACCCTAGGTGTGACCTGCGATGTTCCAGTTTGCATCAGAACCTGCCTGGCCCTCGGTCTGATTACATCTGGCCCTGAATCATCCTCTTGCCATGGCTTTGTGGGCACAAGCTATCCAAGCATATTAAAGTTGGCTCGGGGCAACGGGCCCAGGCCACAAGCTCCTGGCCAGAGGCAAGCTGCTTGGCTCCCTCGGGAAACCCAGGCCCTCCTGCACAGCAGGGAAGCAGGAACAGGGAGGCAAGGAGGGAGGGAGGGTCATCTCCCAGCCGTCAGTCCACATCGAGGTGGAAACCCTGCCAGGATCAACAGAGTGGCTCCTGGCAAACTCCCTGCCTGGTTCCCTCAGCACTGTGGTCACCGAAGGCCTGTATTTTTTCTGAGATGTGGGTTTTTAAAATGACCTCCTGAGGTCTGGCACACAACTGAGTTCCTCCAGGGGAGAGGTTGGGAAGCTGACGCCTCTCTGCAAGGGGGCTGTGGAAACAAACCAGGCTGTCCCTCCCAGGAATGGTGCTACAATGGTGTCAGTGCAGGCCAGGACCCACCTCGCCAGAGAACTCCACAGCCTGTGATGTGAAATCGCGTCATAGAAATGTAGTTCCCCAAAGGACCAGAGGACCATCTAACCCAAACTTTCCACTTCACAGGACAGGAAACCAAAGCAGAACACTGTCAAAGGATCAGCCACAGTGACGCCTCCCCTTCTATTCATTCATTTCCCTCAAGTGCTTTGCCTTCTGCTGAGCTGTAAAAGACACTAGGGGCCAGGTTTGTCTAAGTTTAGAAAATCAGTAAACCACTGACATTCATTGCTTACAACAGGTACATCTCTAAAACAACGGAATCTTTTTAACCCCAGATGCTAACTGCTTGCCTCAGCTCACCAGCTCCTAGCCACTGTTTCTCCAAAGACGATAGGTCAAGATTAGGTTCTGTTGCCCTGTACAGCCATGCTCAGAAAAGGAGCTAGATCCATGAATAGTGTCAGGAGTGGGGCCAGTGGCCAGGCACGGAGGCCACAATGTGTTTGCAACACCTCAGCTCATAACACCATCTGAAGCAGAGCACTGGGAGGGGCCTAGCAGGATGATGTGTGCCAATAATGGGTTCCATGGTGGGTAATGACAACCCAGTCACAGTCTTGTTCAAAAGGTTTGCATACAAGCCATGCTTGGAGTAGAAATGGAATGTGGTGGAAAAACAATGGTGAGTCCTGAGAGTGAATTATTAGGAAAAGAAACAAGACCAGAAGTGCCTTGCATGTAGAGGAGCGGCTGAGACCAGGTGACCTCCCTGGTGCTTGCCCAGGTGGTTCCTGCCTTTGTTTTTTATTTGTTCTGTTTTGTTTTTTTGAGACAGGATCTCACTACACAGACTAGGTTGGCTTCAAATGACAACCCTCTTGCCTCAGCTTCCCAGGTATTGGGATTACAGGCAGGTGCCACCACACGTGGCTGATTTCTGACTTTCTGCCATATGTATCTGAGAGACACCCCTTCCACTGAATGTTTTTGTCCCTCACAACTTCACATAGCAGTGATATTGTAAGCTATGTTCCCAATAACCCAACTGTTAAGACCTGTGGCACCAGGGATTTATTTTATGCTAATGACAATCTTTCTAAAAGACACACACGCTTTTCTAGAGTCTTTAATGCTGGGAGGGGCTGGGACTTAGCTCAGTTGGTAGAGCACCACTCTGTAGTCTCTGAGATCCCGGGTTTGATTCCTAGCACCACAAAAATGGGAGAAGGACCTGGCAATCCACTCCCAGGCAATCCCCAAACAATCAGCCATTGAGAACCCTATGAGGGTTGCTATGAGCTAGACAGGACTCAAGGGCACCTAACAATAACAACAAACGCTGAGCCCACAGTTCTGGGGGTGACACTCTCCAGGCTGCTCTTCATTTCTGCTTGCCCCTGTCTAAGCTATGCACTCTCATTATGCCCCCTGCCCCCACCTCTGCTGAGAGAAGCTCTCTTAACTCTTCTGCCTGGCTTCCCTTCCTATTCTTCCATCTACTTCCTGTTGTGACCTCCTTTTCTACAGAGAAGCTGAACTTTTATAGACACTTTGAACTTTTATAGACATTCTGATCCTACAAACAGGACTCTAGCCAGGCCCTGTGTCCTGTGTATTTATCCCTGAGCATGCTCAGCTATCCCATTCTCCACAAAGTGGAAAGTCTGCAGAGTCAAAAGAACATAACTGCCTGGAGCCCTCCCACTGCCCCCACCTCAAACACGTCCACACTCTTCCTCACTCCAGTGGTGCCGCAGCCAGCTTCCTGGGCACACTAGCTCCCAGGGTCCACACAATCTCCTTCACTGGATCCTGCAGAGGGCAGATCACAATGTCTCTATATGCATCCCAAGGCCCAAAGGGGTGGGGGTTCAAGAACAGATGTTGGTGACGGGGATGGACAGTGCATGGCTCATGGCCTGGAGAGTCCATGCATAGGCACATATGTTCTCATGGATAGTCAGCTTTTTCTGCATGTCCATGTTGTGGTGTGGAATCCCAAGGGGTCTGGGAATCCAGATTCTTCTAGGCCATTAGGAAAGTATATCTGTCACCCTAGCAGGACTGAACATATTTTATTCAATAGTTTTTAGCTTGATTTCCTCATTTAAAATGAGGATATACAGTATAGAGCCTCCATTTGTACCTCTTATCCTAGAGCTTATAAATACGAAGGGGTAGGCCTAGAGTTAACTGCCAGGTTTGGGGTTTTATTCACCTGGATTTCTCTCCCTTTAGGAGCCATGCTGAAATAAATTAAAGGAGATGTGGAGTGGTTTGGTTGGCTTGGACTTGAGGTATAAAGGCATAAGCAAACTTCAACTGGGAACAACATTTGTAGATTTTTCTCTGCCTTTCCAATTTGTCAAACCTAAGTTCTCAAAATCAAGATGATTGCAGCATTTTTCTATATCTCTAATTCACCAAACTTAAGTTCTCCAAGCCAAGATATTCCAAAAGCAACTTTTGAAGAACTTCTTTATACTTTGGTCATTGCACTTCCCTGAAGTATAACTAACTTCACAAGTACATACTCAGTGAATTCCCAAACTGTTGACAATGCAAAAGGATTTGATTGACTCTGCTGGATTTTCCTTGGTTTCACAAGGAGGTACATGGATTCTGTACTGCACAGATCTGGGCAAGTTTCCCTGTGAAAGAGAAACCTGCCAATTTCCATTGCCATACTTTATTGTAGACTCACAACAAATAGCGATTTGCCAGTAAGGAACAGTTATTGCCTAGGATCACTGTGGGAAAAGTGTTTGCATTTAGGGTAGAATGGTTAAGAAAAGCCAGGTAAGTTGGTGCATGCCTATAATTCCAACTATTCAGGACGTTAAAGCAGGAGGATCACTTGAGCTCATGAGTTCAAGACTAGAGTGGGAAACAGTGAGACCTCATCTTTAAAAACATGGTTAAAATTTCTATTGATTTATGAGACAGAAGTTTCTGAAAACTAGTTTTCATACCACAAATCTCTTTTGAGTTTGCAATAACATCATTAAACAATAACTAGAGAGGCCTTTGCAATCTGTACACCATGTTTTCAAGTTATATATACACACATATATTTGATCTGATTCTTTTTGGTTAGATACAAAATAATCTAAAACAAACAAACAAAAAATAACTCTGTAGTTTCTCTGATTTCAGAAGTCTTCTTCCTCCTCATTTATATGTCTCATACCTAGATTTTGAAATTCCTCCTAAAATATAGTGAACTTACTTTTACCATGATGGCTCCAGAAAAGTGAGATCAATTATTTTTATAGTTTAGGGGAGCCAGTAAAAAGTTAAATAGGTGAAATTGAGTTCTGGCCAACATACTAACTGAAACCTCAGAAGTACTTAATCTTTCTGAAAGTCAATGACCTCATCTGCAAAATGGGGACAATGATATCTATCATATAGGATGTTTTGTAAGGATTAAATAATAGCAGGCATGTGAAATCCTTGGCACAGTACCTGGCTTATAGCAAACACTCAAGTGGAGGATATCTCTAGTATATTATTGTGTTTTTTAAATTATTAGTTCCCCAAACTTGCTATTGAAATATATCAATTCTGCAATTTGTGTACCATTTCTTCCACACAAACATCTGGAGTATCTTTTCAAAACTGGTAATTTGACGGAGTTTTTGGTCAGCTCTTGCTTGGCTCTTCTGATGAGTTTATTAAGACATCAGAACACATGGCCTTGTGTTAGTACAAATTCTTTCCCACATCCACTACAATAGTCAAATAGCCTCAGCATGGTAGAAAGGTAAAGAGGAACAAGAAGCTCATGAAAAGTGGAAGGGAATTCTCTAGTTTCTGGTGAAATACAATACGTACATTTCTCATACAACAGGAATATTTTAAGCCCAGATGCTAACTGCTTGCTTCAGTTCACCAGCTGCTAGGGGCTGTTTCTCCAAAGGCACAACATCGCCACCTACAGTTCACATTTCATAGTCACCAAAGAAAAGGAACAAAAAAGTAGAAATGCTGGGAAAACTTTTCTTTTTTACCTTACAAAACTAATAATAATTCAGTTTATATCCCAATTTCCAGAATAAGTTTTGTTTTATAGAGTTTCACTGTTTTAAAAGTATTTCTAGGGTCCTTAGTGGATTCAGAGTGTGGCCCCTGCCTATATTTAGTCAAATTTTTTCTCCTAAATTTTCTATCATGTGTGTAGACTTCAAATTTCATCCTCCACTTAGTTATATATTAAAAGGACCTAATGGGTGGCAATTTGTGTGTGGTTTGGTACCTCCACCCTTAGCATTAGATAGCCAGAGGGTGAGGAAAGTGGGGGAAGAGTAAGAAATATTGAGAAGCCAACATTTGTGTTTACTGCTCAAAAAGTGATCATTTTTGCTGGACACAAAAGAACAAGAGCCTACAAAAGTGAACTCAATTCTCTGGATCAACCTGGTGAGGTCCCAGCACCAGAGTCCAAAACCTGTACCTAACTCAGAGCTGACAGCATTATCATCCACCGACTGTAATGTTTTCCCCTGCCTTTACAGTGATTTATCACCATATACTAGCAAATGGTGAATAGTGAGCTTTTTATTAACTGTAAAGTGGTTCTGGAAGCAGTTCGTATGAAAGGCACTTTACAAAAGCAAGCCCTAAGTACTGCACCAAGTTGGAGAAGAGACTCCCTTTCTGCATCATTTTTGTGTACATACTTGTCTGGCGTTTTATTTTTCCATCACCTCACTCAGCACAGGAAAGTATCTTTCATCTTGCTATGGCTCCCTTCCATGCTTCAGTGTTATATGGTTCTCTGGTGGACTGCTCTGGCTCCTGGGTGTGTTCCTCAGATGCTAAGTAAAACTCTAAGACTCCTATGTAATAATCTGAGAGGTGACAGTTCATTTCGCACAGACAATAAAATAACATAAAGTGACTTTCCCTCATACTAGAGTCAACTGCACACTCTCTTGCAAAGAACAAGGCCCCCTTTTCATGTCCCAGGTAGGAAGCAAAGTGACTTAGAAGGAATGGGAATTTTCACATCTTTGGAAGTGAGCTTGTCTGCATCGCAGAACTGGATGCCAGCCCTCCAATTCCAGCTCCTTTTAGGGTCATTTCCCTCCTGGAATCAGGATCAAAGTGGACAAAGCACACAGCCAGGCTGCGGTACGTTCTCAGAAGAGGTGGCTTGGTTTATTTTAGACCAGCACAAGGGACATTCCAAAACCATAGTTATTAGGAAAAGCAAGAAGGGGAATGCTTGGAAAAAATGCCGTTAACACCTGATCCACACATTCTTTCCTCTTTCTTTGCTGCTCATAATCACTCACAGACGTGCAGACGTGTGGGAACATATAGGCAGCCTCAACTTGCAGAGTCCTCAAGACACAAAGCCACAGAGATTTCACCTCAGATCCTGTTCTTGTTCAACTGTAATTATACATCTAAATTTGGGGAGGCAATTTAATAATTATTCCCACCAGTATTTTCCTCTTTGCATGTTTCCTTGCAGTTTTGGGTTTTTTTCTATCAATAACAGAGAGAGGCATGTTAAAATCTACTGCTGTGATTTTGAACTTGTCTATTTCTCCTAGTTAATCCATCAACTTTTACTTATTTCAAGACTATTATTAAATACATGTAAATTCGACTTATTTCCCTACTTATGTATTTTATGGGAGTTAGTTTTCTAATGAGGTATAACTGACAGAAAAAGCTGTATAAATTTCTCTGCTCCATGGCACCCACCTGTAATCCAAGTGAGGCTCAGGGGGCTGAGGATGGAGGATCATGAGTCCAAGGCCAGAGGCAGCTTATACAACTTAGTGAGACTCTGGCTCAAAAATAAAAGTGCAGATCAGTGGTGGAGCACTTGCCTAGCTTGCATCCCCAATACTGGAAAAAAAAAACTATGTAAATTTAAAGTACACAGTGCAATGATTCTGGTGTATATACATATTGTAAAAGGATTACCACAATCAAGTTAGTTAACCTATTCGTCACCTCACTTAATTACCATTTGTGTGTGCATGAGAGCAAAAACTTAGATATCCCTTAGCAAATTTCAAGCATACAATATTGCTGACCATAGTCACCACACTGCACATTCGATCCCTGGAATTTATCCATCATATTACTGAAGACTTACATTCTTTGCTCAACACCTATTTTCACCCATTCCCTACTTCTGGAAACTGCCATTCCATTCTACACTCTGGTTTTGAGTTTTAGCTTCCATGTAAAAGTGAGATCATATACTATTTTAGTATTTGCCTTTTTCTAGCTGACTTATTTCACTTAGCATAATGCCCTCAATTTCCTCTATGTTCTTATAAGGGGCAGAATTTCCATCTTCTTATGGTTGAATAATATTTCATTATATATACTACAGTTTTTTTATCCATTCATCCACCAATGCACACATAGATTGTGTCCATATTTTGGCTATTGTAAATAATGCTGTAGATATTGATTTTATTTTCTTTGAGGAAATGTATTAAATGCATGAAAATCTTAAATTATTATAACCCTTTTGTAAATTAACTTTTTATTATTCACAAGAGCAATTTGGTTGTTTTTATAGTAATGGTTATTGCCTGAAAGTTTCTTTTGTCTGATATGAATATAATTATACCAGTCTTGCTTTTAGACTTAACCATGTATACTACCTTCTATCTATTTTTAATTATTTTTATCTTAATGACTTAGATGTTTCTCTTGTACAAAATATAGTTGAGTTTTTGTTTACTCTAGAAAATATATTTTTAACTGGAAAATACAATCTGTTTAGATTTAATGTGATTACAATTCCATATTTTCTAGTTGTTCCAGATATTTGTGTTTTTTTGTCATCATTTTTGACACTTCAGAGATTTCTTGAATATTTTTCACATTTTATTTCATTTTATTTTGCTCTTCTAATTTCAAAGCTATCCTAACTTTTAGTTGTTTGTTTAAGCTCTATATTCTTTTAAAAATATATATGTACTATTAATTATCATTTATTTTTTCTTAAATATCATCAGCACGTGCAGCCATAGCTCTGTAGTGTCCTAACCCATCAGATCTCGGAAACTAAGCAGGGTCGGGCCTGGTTAGTACTTGGACAGGAGACCGCCTGGGAACACCAGGCACTGTAGGCTTGGGAGAAGGACCTGGCAACCCACTCCCCCAAATCAATTTGCCATTGAAAATCCTATGAACAGCAGAGAAGCACTGACAATAGTGTTTCGCCTGTTATAGGTAGGGTTGCTATGAGTCGGATACCAATTCAGTGGCACCTAACAACAACAACAAAAAAAATCATCAGATTATATGTTTAACATTTTTGCCAATATATTTTTAAAATTTATCATGTTAATACATGTGACTCTGACTCATTTATTGCAATTTATATTTATTACACTTTATCATTTTAAGATGTTTGTAGTGGGAAGGTTTTCAGGTAAGCCAGACTAATATTACCAGTAGTAGAAGTCCTTAGTACCTTCACATACAATTTATAACTTCTTTTTCATTCTGTTCTTTGGGAAAAAAAATCTCAGGAGCAAAGATTATAAGATAATAATACTTACATCCACAGGACTAACACTTACATTCTGGAATTGTGAGCACTGAGACCCTCGCCATAGATATTGATTAGTATTGTCATACTGCTTCTCAAGAAGCTATAAAAATAAATCAGATTCACTGCAAGCACATTGGCCTATATTATTTTCATGTCAATGTATTCCCTAAATTAGTTTTAAATAGCACTTCAAATTTACTTTAATTTGCATTTCTTTGAATTTGTGCCAGGGAGTATATTTCTTCCTAAATAACAGCTAAGAAGCCCAATTTGGCACTACATTTTTAATAAAAATAATTATAATGAAAGCTGAGTCAAAGGAAATTCAGTACAGTATGTGCTGTTCTTGGCACATTTCTAAATATGGGAGTTAAGACCAGGGAGGGAGGTCCATTACTTGGCTTGAGTGTTGAAAATTTTCTTTATAATTACTCTCTGCTGTAGGTCATCATTTAAAAAAAAAAAAAGTTAAAAACCATTTCAGCCATGTTTTCGGACTTCAGTAGGGCTATGACAAACATAACTGTGTACATCAATAGCATCTGTTAAAAGGAAGAAAGTTTCAAAATTCTCCATCTTGTGCATAGTTGAATCAAAACCAAAGAGAACCACTTGAAAATGGAAAATGATTACATTGTCTTTTAATTTTTACTCCATGTATATTCATGGTGAATAGGGATGGACAGTAAGTAGGCTGTGTCAATAGAACTGGTAATTGGTTATCAAATCTGTGAAGGGCAGGCCTCATAGCTTGAATTCTAGTCTCCTTATGAGTCATCAAAAGGAGGAGAGGTAGTGATAGAGGTGGAGGCCTATCTGCTACTTATTATATAATATGTAAGGTTTAAGGAAGGTCTTCATTTCATTAAGAGCCTCATGTAACTACAACTATAACTAACAACATTTTGTAATGATTCCATATTTAACTGAAAACTAGAAATCCTATTAATGATTATGGATTTTTGCACTTGAATAATAAAAAGTAGAAAACTGTGTTAGTTAGAAATATGTGTCCATATATTCACCTTGGTAAGCCACCTATGATGACCACAGAGAGGGCATAAATGAAAATGTTAAGCCCACATTGAAGGCAAGTTGGTGTTCAGAGGCTATTCTCTGTGGTATTGAGAGGAACTGTCTACTAAGCAAGGAGGTCCAGAGTTCAGAGTAGAAGTCTTCTTAGCTGTTAATTTTGCAGCATATAGAGTTTATAGGGCTGGGATTTAGCTCAGTGGGTAGAGCGCTGCGCTGCAGTCTCTGAGGCCCCAAGTTCAATTCCCAGCACCCCAAAAATGGGAGAAGGGCCTGGCAATCCACTCCCAAGGCAATGCCGAAGCACTCAGCCATTGAAAACCCTATAAGGGTCTCTATGAGTCGGATACTGACTCGACGGCATCTAACAACATAGAGTTTATAAAGTTCCAAAGATAGCATAAATTATCCACCATAAGTACTCTTGGAGCTGGAGTGAGTGAGGTTTTATTTTCCATACTGTGTAGAATAAAGACTTTTTAAAAAGGTTGTCCAGTTGGTAAGTATTTGTTTTGCCTTCAGGTGGACCCTAAAATTTAATCCACAGCATTTCTCCCTAACTGAGGGCTCATCCCCTGAGACCCTGTCCCTATATCATTATTTGGGGCAACATTTCCCTGCCCTGCATCAGCTTCCTGGCAGACACATCAGGACAGTACCTTGTCATGTTTTGTAAGCCCTTCAGAAAGTTACAGTATAAAAAGGCTTTTGGGCCTGTGGGGCATTGCCCTGCTGCTGGACTCACTCAGGCCGTGAGCAGGAACCGGCCGCCAAAGACCTGTCTTCTGGTGAGGGGGAGTCGGGAACCCAGGAGCCGCACCACCCAGAAAGGAGGCTTATGCCCACGGCTGCTCTGAGATGCCTTGAGAAAGGCAGGCTCAGAGGCTTCTGCCCATGGCAGCTCCTTGCTTCTTTTCTTCCCAATGAAGACTCCGAGTGCTCTGCTCCAACAGCTCTTTATTGTTTCCTTGTCTGTCCCGGTCAATGGAATGGACCCAGACTGCTCCATGTACCACCCTTATGTACTCTTCTGGGGCTCGCCGGGGACCAATCAGAGGCAGTCACCCCACACGGGTTTCAGCCAATCAGAGGGATATTCAAATTTGGTTTTGTAAAAGTAGCCAATCACGGATGGTTCCTGAACAGTCCAATCAGGAGCCATTCAGGGGTTTGGAAACAGCCAATTGGTGTCAAGGGGACTGAGGCAAGGGAATAGATGCCAGTGCCATCTTGGAGAGCTCAACGACCCTGAGTTCCTAGATATAGGGCAAAAGTGACTGCCTGGGGAACAAGCCTCAGTCCTCCAAGGGGGCCTGGATGGGCCCCGGGGCAAACTGCCTCTCTAGGCAGTGCCCTACATAGACCAGGGTCCCGAAGATCAGGTTCCATCTCCCTAAGGACCACTTAAGTTTATGCGTGTGTTAGCCACTTAGTCTCATAAGCCTCAGTTTCCTTATTCTCAAAATGTGATAAAGTACTTTGCATCCTCCCAAAGTGATTCAGTTAATATCATATGGAAGCTTTTTGTAAACACTATTAGATATATTTCTACAGCCTAACCTTTGCGGAAACCATTTATGACATAGTCTTGTATTGGTTAACATTCTTTAAGTTCCATGTACCCAAAATATAATTCAAGTAAAATTAAGGTAGCCAAAAATGTATTGATTTGATATATAAGTACTACTTGTGTTTTATACAATTGTAATGAACTATCAGAAATGAAATTGAGAAATTGATTTCATTTAACACAAATAAATACTTAGGAATAAATTTAACAAAAAGTACCATACTTACACTCTGAAAATCACAATACACTATTTAAACAAATTAAAGAGGATTTAAATAAGTGGAAAAACAACCCATATTCATGGATCAGAAAACTAAACATGATTAAAATGCCAATACTCCTTGAACTGTTCTATACACAGGTCAATACAATCTCTATCAGAATCATAGCTGTCTCTTTCATAGAAATTGACAAGCTGATACCAAAGTTCATATGGAATTGCAAATCACTCAGAATAGCCAAAACAGTCTTGAAAAAATAGAACTAAGTAGAAGCACTCACACACTTCCAGATTTCAAAACTTACTATAAAATACCAGTAATAAACCACCATGGCACTCACTGACACATAGCTCAATGGACTAGAATTGAGAATCCAGAAAAAAATTCATATATTTATGGTCAACTTGGGTTGGGGTTTAGCTCAGTTGGTAGAGTGCTGCTCTGCACTGTCTGAGGACCAGGGTTCGATCCCCAGCACCACACAAATTGGAAAAGAATGTGGCAATCCACTCCTGAAGCACTCCTGAAATAATCTGTCACTAAAAACCCTATAAGGGTTGCTCTGAGTTGGATCCAACTTGATGGCACCTAACAACAACAATGGTCAACTCATTGCCATTTTCATTAAGGGTGTCAAAACCATACAATATTGTGTGGAAGAAACAAACTGGTTTTCTTCTGTTCCCACACCACAACAAGAAAAACAGAAGACTTCTGAAACCTCAAAAGGTGTGGGATTTCTCCCCACAAGCAAGGAAGCAATTAACTCTGCAGCAGCAAACTTTAGTTAGGTATCCTCTAATGCAATTCAATTCTGACACCACCTACATGGAGATAGCCACAGGTCCCACAGGTTGAGGGCTCAATCTCTAAGATGTCCTTTGAGATTTTAGATTCCAATAACAACCCCTAGGTTGTTGTATCTGTGTTCTGACCAGTCAGTTATAAACGAAAGTTCACAAACTTCCTTTTTGGGTCTGGTTAATTTGCTGCAGTGGCTCATAGAACTCAGGGTAGCATGTTTACCAATGTATTATATATGATGTTACAAGGGTGCAGATGAACAGATGTGAGGTATGAAAGAAAGAATGAGGAGCTTCTATAACCTGTCTGGGTGCACTTCCCTCCAGGAACCTCCACGTGTTTAGCTATCTGAATGCTCTTTGAACTTGGTCCCTCTGGGTTTTTATGGAGGCCTCATTACATAGGTGTATTTGATTAATCTTCAGCTCCTCTTTTCTCTCCAGAGGCTAGAGGGAAAATCTAGAAGAGATGAATAAATTTGTAGAAACACAGGAGCTACCAAAATTGCACAAACAGGATATAAACAACCTAAACATATTTATAATGAGCAATGAGACTGAAGCAGAAATGAAGAGCCTCCCAAAAAAGAAGAGCCGAAGACTGGGTGGGTTCCAAAAAATAGAAGAGGAAGGAATGGTTCCAAACTCACTCTATGAAGTCAGTATGACCCTGGTACCAAAGCTGGATAAGGATACAACAACAAAAAAAAACCATAGATAATTTCTGTGGTGAACATACATGTGAAAACCCTCAATAAAATACTTGCAAATCAAATTGAACAACACATTTGAAATATCATATCCAGTTGTTTTCATTCCAGGGATGCAAGGATGGTTTAACATACACAAATCAGTAGACACAATACAGCACATAAATAGATTCAAGGACAAAAATTGCATGATCATCTCAACATAAGCAGAAAAAGCCTTTTGTGAAATTTAACATCTCTTCACAATAAAAGCCCAGAAGAAACTAGGAATAGAAGGATAATAACTCAACATAATAAAGGTTATATACAATAAACCTAGAGCCAACATTTTACTGAATAGAGAAAAATTGAAAGCATATCCTACAAATTCAGGAATAAGACAAAAGTGTCCAATCTCAACACTCTTATTTAACACAGTGTTTTAATTCTTAGCCAGGGCAATAAGGCAAGAGAAAGGAATAAAAGGGATATAGATAGGGAAGGAAGAAGTCAAATTATCCCCATTTTCAGATGATATGATCCTATGCATAAAAAGCCCTAAGGACTCCACCAGACAACTCTTAGATCTGATACTCTCAGCAAAATAGCAGGGTACAAAATCAACATGCAACCATCAGTAGCTTTTCCAGATAACAATAATGAACATATTGAGAAAGAAAACAGGAAAACAATCCCATTCACAACACCCTCAAGAACAAATAAACAAAAAACATAGGAACCCAGGAATAAACCTAACCAAAGAGGTGAAAGACCCTTACAATGAAAACTTTAGAGCACTAAGAAAAGACATTGAAGAAGGTGCTAGAAAGACCTCCAAGTTCATGGATCCCTGAATTAACAGTGTGGAAATGGTTATATTACCAAAGTGATCTACAGATTCAATGCAATCTGCATCAAAATTCCAAGGACATTCTTCACAGAAATAAGAAAGCAATCCTAGAATTCATACTGAAAAACCAAAAGACCCCAAATAGCCAAAGGAATCCTGATCATAAACAGCAATGATGAGGGTATCATAATATCTGTTTTAAAACTATACTACAGAGCCACAGTAACAAAAACAGCATGGTACTGGCATGAAAACAGACACATAGAACAATGTAATAGAATAGAGGACCGCAAAATAAATCCTCACAGCCTTAGCCATCTGATTCTCCACAAAAGGGCCAAAAACATATGTTGCAGAAAAGACAACATCTTTAACAAATGGTGCTGGGAAAACTGGATTTCCACATGTAGAAAATTGAAACGAGCTCTCTATCTCTCACCTTGTACAAAAATCAATTAACAATGGATCAAAGACCTTAAAGTAAGACCTAAAACTTTGAAACTGCTAGAGGAAAACATAAATACAACACTTCAAGATACAGGCATAGTCCACAGTCTGAATAGGACTAAAATAGCTCAGAGAATAAGAGAAAGAATGGACAGATTGGATTGCATGGAATTTAAAATTCTCTGCATAGCAAAGGAAACAATTACTAGAGTGAAGAGACAGCCTCCAGAATGGAAGAACATCTTTGCCAGCTATTCACCCAACAGGGGATCAATATCGATAGTATACAAGGAACTCAGAAAACTAACCATCAAAAGAACTAATAGTCCATTCAACAAATGGGCAAATTAATTTTTAATAGACACTTCTCAAAAGAAGGACTAATGTTCAATAAACACATGAAAAAAATGCTATCTCTGGCCAAAAAAGGAAAGCAAATCTCAACTACATTGAGATTCCATCTCATCTAGATCAGAATGGCTACCATCAAGAAAACAACAAATGCTGGAGAGGATGCCAGGGAAAAAGGAACATGTATACACTGTTGATGCCTGCAGCGGTAGCCCTGTGGCATCCAATCCCGTCAGATCTTGGAAGCTAAGCAGGGTCGGGCCTGGTTAGTACCTGGATGGGAGACCACCTGGGAACACCAGAAGCTGTAGGCTTGGGAGAAGGACCTGGCAACCCCCTCCCAAAAATCAATCTGCCATTGAAAACCCTATGAACAGCAGAGAAGCACTGATAATAGTGTTTCCCCTGTTGTACAGAGGGTCGCTATGAGTCGGATACCAACTCGACGGCACCTAACAACAATACACTGTTGATAGTAATGTAAATCAATGCAGCCACTATGGAAATCACATTGCCTCCCTCAAAAAAACTAAAATTGGAGCTACTATATGATCCAGCTATAACACTCCTGGATACATACCCAAAGGAATCAAAGGCAGCCTATAATAGAGATATCTGCACAACCAGGTTTATCATGGCACTAGTCACAATAGCCAAGTTGTGGAATCAGCCTACGTGCCCATCAACAGAGGACTATATAAAGAAAATGTGGCATATATTCACAATGGAGTAATAGTCATAAAAAGAATGAAATTGCATCATTTGTGGAAAAATAGATGGAACTTGAGATCATGTTAAGCAAAATAAGCCTGACTCAGAAAAACAAAAACCACATGCTTTTTCTTATATGTGGAATGTAGATTTACAGGGGGGAAAAAAGACATAAAAGTAGAAAGGGGATTATATGGGAAGAGGGAAGGGACCAGTAGGGCAGGGGAGGGAATATGAAAGGGGTTAGTAGGGTGGGTAAATATGATCAAAATGCATTATATACATGTATGAAAATGTCATGATGAAACCAGTTATTTTATACAATTAATATACACTAATAAAACATTCAAAATATATATTGGCTTACATAATGAATAGTTCAGGGGACCACACCCACTATCTCTCCTACTCCCAGCTCTCCCTCCCTCTGTTGGCTTTCTCATTTGGTGGCAAAGATGATGACTAATAGCTCTCTGTTGACATTTTACCACTGCATTAGTCAGTTCAGGTTGCTATAACAGAATATAGACTAGGCAGCTTAAACCACAGAAATTTATTTGTCAAAGTTACAGATGCTGAAAAGTCCAAGATCAAGGTGAAGGCAGAGTTTGGCTCCTGGTGAGGCATCTCTTCTGACTTACAGACAGCCACCTGCTCCCAGTGTCTTCACATGGCCTTTTTTCAGTGTGTGTGTGTGTGCACATGGAAAGAGAGAGAGCTCTCTGGTTTATCTTCCTCTCCTTATAAGGATGCTAATCCTCTGAGGTCGGGGCCCTATCCTCATGAACTCCTTTACTCTTAATTATTTCTGTAAAACCCCAGTAGTAATTCATTTTTATTACTATAATGAAACACTCAAGGAAAGTGACTTTGTAAATAAAAGGACTACTTTAACTCATGATTTTGAAGGTGCAATGTCTAGGAGCCTACTTGGTGATAGCCTTTTTGCTGGCAAAGTCATGAGGTGACAGCATGACAAGAGACAGGAAGCACATGTGTCCATCTGTCTGGTCCCTTACTAACTTCCTACAAAGTCATTAGGATTCAATCTGTCACAGGGGGTCAATCCTAATGATCTTGTTGTTAGGTACCGTGGCGTTGGGTCCAACTCATAGCGACCCTCACAAGGTGTTCATTGCCTGATTGTTTCAGGATTGCTTTGAGAGTGGATTGCAACGTCCTTCTTCCATTTTTGTGGTGCTAGGGATTGAACCTGAGTCCTCAGAGAGTACAGACCAGCGCTCTACCAACTGAGCTAAACCCCAGTCCCCTAATGATCTTAGACACTCTTAGTCACTTCCTAAAATTCCCACCTCTAAGCAATTCAGTCTGGTTAAATTTCTACCCTCTTAAAACCTCACAATTGAGATTAAATTTCAACACATGCAGCTTGGAGGATACTCAAATGATGCTGTTGTTGTCAGGTGCTGTCAAATTGGGTTCAACTCGTAGCGACCCTACGTATGACACATGAAACACTACCTGACAATGTGCCATGGCCAGCATTAATGTCAGTGCTTCTCTGCTATTTATAGGGTTTTCAATGGCTGATTGTTTTGGGAGTATGCTGCCTGGTCCTTCTCCCAAGCACCTGGTATTCCCAGGTGATCTCCTAAGTACTAACCAGGCCCAAACCTGCTTTGCTTCTGAGATTGATGCCAGGGTGGTACAGCTGTAAACACTCAAACTATATCTATATTCAAACTGTAGCAGGCCCCATTGCCCAGCATAGTTTCACTGGGGAGTAGGTCTTCAACATATGGGAGGGTGGGGCACATACAAACTTTTAGCCCATGCAACCATCTTAGAAAACCCAGTTGAAAGCACATTTCTCGTCAAAAGGGGCCAGCAAGATGTACAGCTGCTTGCTGTTAACCTAATTCAGACCGTGATCTTGTTTTTGGAACAATCACTTTGACTAACCAGGCCAGAATCATAAAACCACCCCAAAACCTGGGGTAGATCTGCCCTACCCTAACCAGAGGAACAGCCTGGCCCAAAGGGCAAAGAGGAGTCTCATAATGAAGGTTGGAAGGGTGAGGCCAAACAGCACCGATCTAGCCCACAGCACAGGGTGGCAGTCAAGAAACCTGCATCCCAGCCTGGGATAAGCCAAGGACCACTGTGTGATCGAGGGCTAGCCACTAAACCTATTGGTGCCCATGAGATTCCTGGACTGAGCATTGGAAAAACAGTGAAGATACAGGTATGAAAGAACTCAAAGTCTTCTATGCCTACAGGTGGACTTTGGGATCACCTGATCCCTTCATTGACAAATATCTTAAAAAAAAAAAAAAGATTTTTAAAAATAGATATAAGACAAGCTGGCATGACAATCAAAATGCATTTCAGATCATTAGACCTGGGAAAGATCTATTTGCTAATTGTTGTAATTTTAAGCATGTGACTTCATCTCCCTGGCCTTGTTTTATGAATAAATTGTCAATAAAAATAATACTCTGATAGGACCGTTGTCTAGATAAAGTGTGAAAATGTAGCATACTTCACCAGCAAAGATCAACATGCTATAGTGGCATAAGTCAGATGTGCCATCCAGATGTGAGGTTTCTAGGCTTCAAAAATACACAGCTCTCACTGGAGGGTGACCTCTCTGGAGAGAGGTGGGGACTA
The DNA here is from genome assembly GCA_007922755.1 of Pedetes capensis. NCBI lineage: Eukaryota > Metazoa > Chordata > Mammalia > Rodentia > Pedetidae > Pedetes > Pedetes capensis. The sequence continues at coordinate 179,123 of VMDO01001353.1, read as the reverse complement.
TGTGGGAGGCCATCCCCTCTTGCAGCAGGTCTCATCAGTGCCAAGTATGTGGGCTCTGGAGTCAGCCTATGTCATTGAACCCTAAGTCATTCTGAGACCTTGGGACTTGGAGACACTGTTTCATCTTCTGTGGAATGGGAATGGCAGTTCCTAAAGTTGGTATAGACCTTTGTTCTCAGGTGCCATGGAGTCTGGTCAGACTCATAGCGACCCTCACAGGGTTATCCATGGCTGTTTTGGGATTGTTTCAGGAGTGGGTTGGCAGGCCCTTCTCCCATTTTTTCCGATGCTAGGGATGGAACCCAGGACCTCAGTGAGTGCAGAGCAACACTACTAACTGGAGTTTAGCTTAGCTGGTAGAGTGCTGCTCTGTGTTTTCTGAGGCCCTGGGTCCCATTCCCAGCACTGCAAAAAAACCAAAAACCAACCAACAAACAAAAATGGATAGACTGTAAGATCATATACTGTCTTTTACATGCCTTGCCTTGAGTGGGTATCCACTGAGCGACCTCTTTTCCCTTCCTCTCTTTCACTTGCATGGCAAGGGAGCATCTTGCAACAATTGTATGCCAAACTGTCTCCCATGCAGGATTTTGGTCCCTTGGAATTGAATGTCCCAGGGTCCATGTTGGCCTAAAAACAACTGGAAGGTGTTTCTACTTTGAAAAAGGGCAAATGAGAAAGACAAGAAGGGGAGGGAGAGAAAAACACCAGACAATCTCCTCTGATTCAGCAGTCCTCCACTACCACAGGACTGAAGTAAATATTCAAGATGCATAGTTAATATCCGACGGACACACACGAGGGCGCCGTTGGCAGGACAAACACTACTTTTCAGCCACAGGTCTTGAGTAGGAGGCCTGCACAGCTGCGGCGATTCTCCAGGTGGGGGCGAGACCTGCTCCCCAGTTAGTTTGCAAGGCCAGGTTATCGAGTCCTCATGAGCTGCATTTAATAAAACTGAAATCAAACTAAGGAAGAAAAATGTTTTTAAAGATTGCAAGTATTTTCAAGTCCCGTTCTTGTGAAAACATACCCTGCCCCGCAAATCATGAAACTTGAGAAAAGTCAAGCAGAAGACCGAAGGCAATGAACTGAGTCGTAACTACAGCCCTACTAACTCGAAGGAGTGGGGTGGGGGGTCGAAAGAAAGGAAGATGGGGGGATGGGGGGAACAGAGATGGAGGAAGGAAGGAAGGAAAGAATCGAGCGAGGTACTTTTGCTGGTGTGAACATAAATTGAGTGTGACTCAGGTTAGGGAGAAATCTCCACCACCACCCCCCATCGAAGACCAGGGGATCTTGAAAGACTGAGGATTTTAACAGTAAATAAGGATTTTCTTCCATGCATGTACTTTTCGACACAAATTTTTCTCAAAACAGTGGACACCTGCGGGGCCGAATTATTCAATAATCCTCAAAGAACAAAGGCGACTGAGAAAGGTTTAAAAGGCAGTTTAAATAACTACCCGGTGCCTGAACTTGGCCAAGCAGGTGGTTAATTCCTTAAGCAAATACTCACGCACCTAACTAAATACTGGCTCTCCTGCCTTCTCCACTTCAGCCTTTCGAACCGAGCCTCCGCGCCCCGCCTGCCTTCCCTCCCCGGGCCGCCGCGCTCCACTTCCCTGCTTTGTTTGGCTTTGCAGCTCCTTCGCGTAGGCGGGCGCCTCTGACTCAGCCGCCCTGCCCGGGGCCCCGCCCCCATTCCCAGGGTGCCTCCTCCGCCGAGAGGTCCTCCCAGTTCCCCTCCACGCTGTAGTCTCTCACACCTTTTCCCGTTTCCTGTATTTATTTCTACACCCTGCACACCTGCGCCCCGAGTTTTGTTCTCTTCGCTCCCATTCCGCCAGCACCTTTCCTCTTCTCACCCACCCTCCGCCAGCACACTTCTTTTCCCACCCTGGAGTTACCCTCCGGAGTACTGGCCTGGCCCCTTTGGGTTTCAGGGTTGGGCGGAGGCTCAAGTCTGGGTCTTAGTGCACTCTTAGCCAAGCTCGCCACACTTGATTTTTCTCCCGGAGGTAAAGAGAGATAAGGGTCTTTGGCAAGCACATAACAAACTCTGGAGGTCCTGATTTCTCTTACATAAAACATGGGTAGTAGTAGTAACTGCCTTACTGGAGATTGGGGAATTAAATGAGATAACACATAGAAATAGTTTGCTCGCTGTTTCTATGAGTTCTCCTGTGTCAGGGACCCACAACCCTTTTAAGACTTTGCATCCCCGGCTCATGCATTTTGCAAACAGATAAAGTAACGCGAATTCCTGAAGTCTGTGTGTACTTCTCAAAGCCCATAAAAGCCAAGAGTTCTGACCTTTTCCTCCAACAAGTGCTTTTTTTTTTTTTAAAGAACATTAAAAAAAAATAAAGTCTGCCTTGCTGTGCCTGGATTTTGGCATTGCCTACAGCCACTTATTTACAACAGGAGATTGTGACTTTCTCAAGGACAGGAACAGTATCTTATTCCTTTTAATGCCCCAGCATTTGGCATAGTACTTGGGATGTGGCAGTTTAATAAATCTTTGTAATATTATTTGAGTTAATTATTTTTATAGGTCACTTATAAACAGAAATGGCCAAGTACCCTATGAACAGAATGAGGAGCTGCAAATGGAATGCCAGTGCCCAGGCGGGTTGCTTCACCTCTCTGGCCTTCTTGTCTGATTGAACAAGCAAGGGGATGTAATTAAAATGAGATGTTTCCAGCCTTAATAGTTTGTTTATTACCTTTTGTACACACTCACTTGGAATACAAAGAGGAAAATCTGCTCCTTCTTTAAATAAGTTGAGCATGTTCAGTAACCCCATAAATATTTACTGAGCACCTACTAAATGCCAGGCACTGTATTAAATACAAAAACTAGTAAAAATTCATTTGATCAATAAACACTTTGTTAAATGACCCCTTTTTCAAATAATGAGATGCTAATAAGGAGATAGTCTGCAGCCATAGCACTGTGGCAATCGATCCAACCAGATCTCAGAAGCTAAGCAGGGTCCAGCCTGGTTAGTACTTGGATGGGAGACCACCTGGGAACACCAGGTGCTGTAGGCGTGGGAGAAGGACCTGGCAATCCGCTTCCAAAAATAAATCTGCCATTGAAAACCCTATGAATAGCCAAGAAGCAGTAGCAATACTGTCTCACTTGTTGGATGTAGGGTCACTATGAGTCGGACACTGACTAGAGGGCACCTAACAGCAAACAATAATAAGGAGATAAAACAATACATTGAAGTAAATACTGGTTTTGGAAAGTTAGGCTTTAAGAATTCAAGAATACATAAATATCTTATAGCAACATATCCCTCTTTTATGAAGTTTGTTTACAAATGAAAATCCGCAGGAGTAAAGCCCCTGGAGCCTGTATTTGCTGATGTGGCACAACTCAAAATGAAAAGAAATACAGTGATTGTAACAATGGGCTCAAACATAAAAAAAAAAGATCATGCGTGTGGCACAGTGTTGGGTAGGGTTTCATTCTGTTATACCTAGGGTCTCTGTGAGTCAGACCAGACCTGATGGCACCTAACAACAGCAACAAAAAATGAATATATAAATGTTTCTTGGGTTAGGGATTTGTCAAGAATAAAAGCATATATGGTATGTTAGTACCTGAATGTGTTAGTACATACATTTTAGAAATTTGAGGAAATGGGGAGGTGGGGAGTGTAGGAGTAGTTTGTGGAATTAATTATACATGTAACAAAGTGTTTCACATGTGTGTACATGTATGTATGTGTACATACATGGGTGTATATTGGTGTACATGTATGTATGTATATATGGTGTTCTTGCATAGGTGTGTAATGGAAAACTCTGTTGTTCAATGATGAATGAATTAGCACCTTATGGTTCATGTGAATTTACTGAATATTCAATAAAGATCAGCTACAAGGTAAGTGATTGTGTCAAAACCTTGACAGATGTGCCAGATTACAGCATCCTCCCCAAATTTAAAAATACCAGTGCAGGACACCATAATTGTGTATGACCATAGGCTGATCAGTCATTAGTTCATCATGATGCCTTATTTAAAGGGAATGAGTGGGTGATCTTAGTTGTAATAGCCCCAAAGTAAGAAAGAGATGCCAGGTATAGTTTCTTGGTAGAAACCCCCAAGTATTGTGGGCCCAGAGTGAGAATGATACTTTCCCAGCAGGTTGTTGGATTTGTGAAAGATGGTAAATTAAAAGACCCCTGTTGGTGGTAACAAGCATGTTGACAAGAACTGATTTGACTTAATGTGCCATATGACTGATAATATTATGTCCTAAGATTAATGATTAAAATGGATTGTAATAATCAGATGGGAAATGAATATGTTATTCAAAAATTTAATGGGCTATATATATTGTACTTTATAGCCATATCACCCTGGCATCCTATCCAGTCTGATCTTGGAAGCTAAGTAGGATCAGGTTAGTACTAGGATGGGAGATTTCCTGGGAATACGGAGGGCTGTAGGCTTGGGAGAATGACCTGGCAGCCTACTCCCAAAGCAATTAGCCCTTAAAAACCCTACGAATACTAGGAAGTACTGACAATAGTGCCTGGCATGGGACAATGTTGAGTAGCGTTTCATTCCTTGTACATAGGGTTGCTATGAGTTGGACCCAACTCACTGGCACCTACCAACAACATATGTACTGTAATATAGGTTTACATATATGCCTGTATGCATAGAAACAATCCTGAAACAATCAGCCATCAAAAACCCTATGAGGGTCATTATGAGTCACCAGACTCCATAGCACCTAACAATGTTGTTGTTAGGTGCCATCAAGTCTGTGTCTGATTCATAGTGACCCTATGTACAACAGGCAAAACACTATTGTCAGTGCTGCTCTGCTTTTTGTAGGGTTTTCAATGGCAGATTGGTTTTTGCAAGTGGGTTGCAGGGTCCTCCTCCCAAGCCAAGTATGTGGTACTCCCAGGCAGTCTCCTATCCAAGTGCTAGCCAGGCCCAACCCTGCTTAGCTTCGAGGATCTGACAGGATCAGATGCCACAGTGCTACAGCTGCAGGCCTGTACCTAACAATAACAGTACTTTATTAATAAGTTATATAATATATATATATATTATATACATATATATATATAGTGTTGAAACATAATACACAGTACTTAATTTTGTGCATCAAATAGAAGAACTGGAAAAGTTTTTTTATTGGACATTTTTAATGTACACCTTAATGTGATTCATTCTGACATGCTTTTCATGGTGGCATTTCCATATATGCATTTTGATCTACATTATTCATATAGGTGCCCTCTTGTATGCTTCCCCCCCGCCCCTCCCCATCTAAGTCTTCTCTTTCATTTACTTGGTAATATTTTTCTATAAGTACTTGGGTTCCAGTTCTGTTTAAGATAGAAACTTTTCCTGTAGTGAACTTTGTTATTATCTTGTCAGAACAACTGCATGCATTTTCTAGACCATTTATATTGACACCATTCTTAGCTTTTTTTTTTTTTTTCATTTTATTTTGATGGGACCTTTGAATAGGATTTTTTCTTCTTATAATTTTGATTCAACTCTCACATATGAGTGAGAACATGTGGTGTTTCTCTTTCTGAGCTTGGGTTTGTTCACTTAAAATAATTTTCTCTAATTCCATCCATTTTGCTGCGAATGACCTTATTTCATTTTTCTTGATTGCTGAGTAGTATTCCATCGTGTATATGTACCATAGTTTTTTTATCCATTCTTCCATTGAAGGGCACTTTGGTTGATTCCATATCCTTGCTATTGTGAAAAGTGCAGCATTGAACATGGAGATGCAGGTGTCTCGGTGGTATGCTGACCCATCTTCCTTTGGGTAAATTCCCAGTAGTGTTACAGCTGGGTCATACGGTAGATCTATTTTCAGTTTTTTAAGATATCTCCATATTGATTTCCACAGTGGTTGTACCAATTTACAGTTCCACCAACAATTTAAGAGTGTTCCTTTTTTGCTGCAACCTCTCCAGCATTTGTTGTTATTTGTTTTATTGATCTTGGCCATTCTTACTGGTGTAAGGTGAAATCTCAGAGTTGTTTTAATTTGCATTTCCCTGATGGCTAGGGATACTGAGCATTTTTTCATGTGTTTCATGGCTTTATGGACCTCTTCATTTGAGAACTGTCTACTCAGTTCCTTTGCCCACTTGTGTATTGGGTTATTTGTTTTTGTGGGAGTTTTTTTCTTGAGTTCTTTATAGATTCTAGTAATTAGACCTTTATCTGATGTATAAAATGCAAAGATTTTTTTCCATTCTGGGGGGGTTTCCTTGACTCTGTTAATTGTTTCTTTTGCTGTGGAGAAGCTTTTTAATTTCATGTAATCCCATTTACCTATTCTTGTTGCAATTTCTTGAGCAATTGGAGTCCTATTAAGGAAGTACTTTCCTATGCCTATATGATGGAGTGTATTGCCTATCTTGCCTTCTATAAGTTTTAAAGTTTCTGGTTTTATGTTGAGCTCTTTTATCCATTTTGAGTTAACTCTCATGTATATTGAGAGATGCAGGTCAGCTTTCATTTTTCTGCATGTGGATGACCATGTTTCCCAGCACCATTTGTTGAAAAGGCTGTCCTTTTTAAGAACTGGAAAAGTTTTAAGCAGAATTTCAGATTTGGGTGCTAATGGTGAGGCAGTGGGCTTCTTTCTTGATGGCTTTAGGGAGATTATTTCTCCCTTTTTTTGGATAACAAGACCAAAATGTTAGTTATACCACAAGGACTCTTCATTTGAGAAGTCTATTCTTGAATAGACTTGTGAGTGGTATAAAAATGAGCATAATAAGAAAATACAAGACCGACTGGGTGTGGTGGCCCACTCCTGTAATCTCAGCAACTTGGGAGGCTGAGGCAGGTGGATTTAAGTTCACTGCCAGGGGTAGCCCGTGTAATTTAAGGAGACATTGTCTCAAAAAGTAAAAAAATTGACTGGGGGTGTCACCTAGTGTCAGAGCACTTGCAAAATATGTGTGAGGCCCTGTGTTCAATATGTAAGTACTGTGCAAAAAAAAGTTATTTCTCTGATACTAATAAAAGCATATGCTACTGGTTGACTTATGATTCATGTTAGTATGAAATCAGAGTTCAGAATAAGCATTAGCTTAACAGATAAAATATCATACTTGATTTTTTGGATTGTTGCAGTATTGGAACAATTGCTAGAATGAGGATTGAGAATACAAGAGCTAATACACCTCCTCGATTACTAGGGATGGATTATAAAATTACATAAACAAATAGGAACTATTCTGGTTTACCATAGGGAAGGGATTTACAAGAGCAGAGTTGGTTATCTGGGTCTCCCAGAAGATCAGGGGAAAATAACACCAGAATTAGTAGTGTTATGATTAGGAATAGGAAGCCAAGAAGATCTTTAATTGTATAGTAGGGGTGGGATGGAATTTTACCTGAGTCAGAAGTTATTTCTGGTGGGTTATTTGATCCTCTTTCATGAAGGAATAGAAGGTGAATTGTTACTATAGTCAATAGATGGTAAGGTGAAGTAAAAAAGCAAAGATTCATGGTAAAGTGGCTTTGTCAGCTGAAAATCTTAGATTCATTCTACTAGACTAGTACAATAGAAGGAACAGCTGAGAAATAGTAATAACACTCCTCAGAAAGATATTTGTCCTCCTGGTAGGACATAACCTATAAATGCTGGAGCTATGACTGCAAATAGCAAAAATAATTTTAATATTTCAGTTTTCTAGAAAAGTACAGGAGCCATAATCCAGGCCTCAGCCCTTGTGTAAAAATAAGCAGATGAATAATATGGAGAGGTCTGTTTGCATGAGATGTTGGATAATTCAGTCATAATTTACATTTTGACAGATCTGTAACCAATGAGAATGCAGTTATTGTGCCTGATGTATAATGTATGGTAAGGATTTGTAAAACTAGGAATACTTCTAAGAGGGACAAAAAGTTTCATCATGATGAAATATTTGATGGTGCTGGTAGGTCAGTGGATGAGTGGTTAATTTTAATTAGGAGATGGGTTTTTCAGATGTTGGTCATTGAAGTTTCTGTACTTGGAATACGATAATGTTTTTCATGTAATCAGTCTTGGCTCAATTCTATGAGGAAATTATGTCATATGTTATATTTTTTAAGACTCATTTTTGTAGGATTGTCTTCAAACCCTTCACCTATGATGGGATGTTGTTGTTGTTAGGTGCCCTTGAGTTAGTATCCAACTCATAGCGACCCTATGTACAACAGGCAAAACACTGTTGTCAGTGCTTCTCTGTTGTTCATAGCGTTTTCAATGGCAGATCGATTTTTGGGAGTGGGTTGCCGGGTCCATCTATCAAGCCTACAGTATCTGGTGTTCCCAGGTGGTCTCCCATGCAAGTACTAACCAGGCTGGAACCCTGCTTAGCTTCTGAGATCTGACAGGATCAGATGCCACAGGGCTATAGCTGCAGGCATGATGGGATAGGATGAAGTATTAGTGGTGGGACTTATTGTGGTATTAAGTTTGGATCTTTTTAAGGTTTGATGGTGTTTTCAATTTATTAAGGAGGAATGTTGGTGCTGTTTGGGTATACTCCAGCAATAGCTACTAAGGAATATCCTGAGACTTGGGGACCTGGTATAGTAATTTGGGATGTGTTAATGTTGGGTCCTTTCATGACATTATTTATGAATATATGGATAACAAAATAGAATTCACTATTTAAGAATTTAGAGGATTGATTTTTCTTTCTTTCTTTCTTTTTTTTTTTTTTGAGGGTGAAGAACATGGTCTTCATGAAGATTCCATAGGTGTGGCTTCATTACAGAGTTACAGAAGTTGACTAATGGTTGTTAGCTGGTTGCTCTTTGTTAGGATTTTTTATTATACTTGAAATTATTCATGGTAATTTAATGGTTAATGTTACTGATAGGAGGAGGAAAATTAAGAAAGAGAACATAGCTCAATTAATCTCTTTTGGTCAGAAACAGTTGTTGAAGTTGTTATTTGAAGTGGGAGATATTTTAGATGGCTATTTTTTCTAATCGCCTGCAGCAGTAGCCCTGTGGCATCTGATCTTGTCAGATCTTGGATGCTAAGCAGGGTCGGGCCTGGTTAGTACTTGGATGGGAAACCACCTGGGAACACCAGCTGCTGTAGGCTTGGGAGACGGACCCAGCAACCCACTTCCAAAAATCAATCCGCCATTGAAAACCCTACGAACAGCAGAAAAGCACTGACAATAGTGTTTCCCCTGTTATATGTAGGGTCACTATGGGTCGGATACCGACCCGACGGCACCTAACAACAACAACATTTTCTAATCAGGTTAGGTCTAAAGATTGGATGCTGTACTTTGACTTGCTGATAATTTTATGGCTGGCAATAAGCAGTGAATAATTGTTGTGGAAAATCCTAAGAAACTTGTGAATTTAGAGATGTGTAAGGAGAATTTAATTTTGAAGCCATATGACCCAACTCAAAGACACCTAACAACAAACATGTTCATAGGTTAAGTTCTATTGCCAAACTGTAGTCTAAAATAGAACAAGGGCTGATATTTAGATTAAATGGCATAGTTAATTGGGGGATGTTTATAGGAGTAAAATTGTTGGAAATTAATAACCCAGCAAAAACATTACCAACTGCAAGATGTTTGATTGAATTCATTAGAAAGGCTTTTTTTGTTGTTGATAACTAAAGTTAGTAATTAAAGTGCAAAAGATGACAATGTGTATGTTATACACAGCTGTGAGTGTAATTATAGGACACAGGAATTGATATTTGACATATTTTTGGATTTGATGGTTAGATCTTTAGAATAAAAGCCTATAAGGAAAGTATATCCATAGATACCATGCTTCCAATAATCAAAAAGGAAGTACTAAGTGGTATGACCTTAAATAAACCTGTTCTTCAAATATCGTTTGTTGTTAAGGTTATGGATAATAGACCTGGAGCATATAAATAGTACAGCTTTTAAAAATGTGTGTGCATGCCTGTAATCCTAGTGACTCAGGAGGCTGAGGCAGAAGAATCAAGAGTTCAAAGCCAGATGCAGCCTAGACAACTTTGTGAGACCCTGTCTAAAAATAAATTTAAAAAGGGACTAGGGGTGTAGCTCAGTGGTACAGCGCTTGCCTAGCATGTATGACGCTCTGGGATTCAACCCTCTAGTACTGAAAAAATAAAAAAAGGTTGTGTGGATATATGGAGAAATGCTAGATGTGATTGACTAATAATAATCGTATCTTTTATTAATACCAGTTGACATAAGGTAAAAAAATGTAAAAATGTATGTTTGACCATATCACCACCCAACTCATAGGGATGAGCTTAATACTTCTATCTAAAAAAAAAAAAAAGTTGAAATAGATTGTTGGCAGTAACTAGAATTAGTAAAAAGGAACATAAGTAGAAATTTAAAGGATCTGTTAATATTTGGATCTGAGTGCATCATATGGAAAATTATGAGCATATGACAAAAAGGGCTACTGGCATAAATATTATTGAACATTAATCCAGTTTGAAACTGAGAGCTAAGTGTTTTGAATAGTTATTTGGTGTTAATCAGAAATAATTATTTCATGACCTGAATGAATAAATATTAGGATTGGAATGAGGTTAAAGATAGAAGTGTATAAGATGGAGGGTTTTATGTAATGAGGTGTCTTTGTTACTAACGTTGTTGTTATTAGGTGCTGTGGAGTCAGACTCATAGCAACCCTATGTACAACAGATGGAGCACTATTGTCATGCTTCTCTGCTATTCATACGGTTTTCAAGGGGTGATTGTTTTTTGGGAGTGGGTTGCTGGGTCCTTCTCCCAAGCCTACAGCACCTAGTGTTCCCAAGGTGGTCTCCCATCCAAGTACTAACCAGCCCTGACCCTGCTTAGCTTCTGAGATCTGATGGGATTGGATGCCACAGTGGAATGGCTGCAGGCATATTTATAGTATGTTGTTGTTGTTGTTAGATGCAATGGAATCATGTCTGATACAAAGCGACCCACACAGGGTTTTCAATGGTTGTTTTGGGCTTGTCTTGGTAGTGGCTTAAAATCATGCTATATCCCATTTTTGTGGTGCTGGGAATCAAACCCAGGACCTCAGAGACTGCAGAGTGGTGCTCTACCAACTGAGGTAAATCCCAGCCCTATTTACATGGGCCCTAAAAGATTTTGGATTAAGTGATAGGAATAGGAAGGAAAAAGATGTATAAATAGGAGGGTATTACTCATGTGAAAGATGGACTAAGACTGTTAATGTGACATGTAAACTTTCCTCGTGTTGTATTTGGTTTATAAAGTGAATACAGAGCCGTAATAAGGACGTTAAATACTATGAGAATAATAGTGAGGTTAGATCATTAGGATGATGGTGAGGTTAGAGTTTAGGTCAAGGAACAGACTTCCAAAATTGCTAAAGTTGCTTACCAGACTCAGACTAGCCCAAGTCATATAGGCCAGCAGCTGGCTAGTTCAGTAAGTTGTTTACCAGAAAAAAACTCAAGCTTGGGAACAAGATTCTAGGACTTCGCAGAGCAGTCCTCAGACCCCTGGCCCATTCCAGCAGCCAGTGTGAACCCCCAAAAGAGGAATCCTTCCTGTGCACGGTAATGGAACACCATGATTAGGGGATGCTGGAGAGCATAATCAGGACAATCAGGGACTGAGCACGAGCTCACCTGAAGACCAGGTCTTCCTCTTCTCTCCTGTTTCCAAATGAGTATTCTCAAAATGACTCTCCCTTGTTCTTCATAATTAGATGTTCTTCATAATTAGATCAGCCTAGCTGAGTGGTTCAGAGAACTGGATTCAGCCTTACTCCCAGAAGCCAGATCCTGGCTTTGTATTGTGACCTTGGACCTACCTCCAAAGCTGTGAAAATTAAATGAGACAAAATACGCTAAATATCTCGTACACAGAGCCATTTAATAAACATGAGTCATTGTAAGTTGTATTGGGATAAAAATAACATTTGGCCACTCAAAAGTTGCTTGTTATGAATGAGGAGCCACATGTGTACTTGAACATCAAAAATATTCTGTAACTACAGATTTCAAAGGGGGTAGATGATTTGGGTTTTTCTTTCATATTCAGTTGAATGTGGGGCCTTATTATTTAGAGCTATGCAAGGGACAACAGGTGATAGAGATCTAGTGGTTTAGCTTTTCCAACCTCTCTTCTCAATAATAAAATCTTCATTTTTATGGAGAATCTCCTGCATGTCAAGTGGACACAAGATTGAAGCCTCATCAATGACCTGACTGCATCAGGGGGATCACATTTCCTAAGCTGGGGCCCCGCCCTAGTCCTTTTTGCCAGAGCTTATGGACATGGCTCTTTCTACTGCAGCTGTTGCCAAGCTGCTGCGACTGAGATGGTGCTTTCAGAAGACATCAGCACATCATGGTGATGGTATACTTTTAAAAATCAAGTCAAGCCTTGAGGGGCAAACCGGAGAGAAGGCAAAGAATCCTAACAATATTGTTTTGAATCCTTGAACTCAGTCACCTTCCAGGACTTCCTTTTTCTGTTAGCCTGCTTTGGGCTCTGTTCTTGTCATAAACAAAGACCTAACCAATAAAAAAAGAAAAATAAAATACTGAATACTGAGTAATTTGGAAAGAGGTAATTATTTGAATTCATAGCTAGTATGAAGGGAGATGGTAATACATGTATACCATGGAAGAAAGGCCAACAACTGCCCACCAAAAGGGAGGGCTATATTGAGAAGCATCATACATGAAAAAGACTTTCACTTAGAAAAGGTATTATGTGGTAGGATTAAAGTTTCTTTTTTGTCTTTTTCTTTTTTTTTTTTGGCTGTGTTGGGGATGGAACCCAGGGCTTCACCCATGCTAGGCAAATAGCTACACTCCCAGTCCAAAAGTATGTTTTAATAAGCCTTCTAGTCGATTCTGCCTGCAGCCACAGTACCCTGGCATCAAATCCCGCCTGATCGCGGAAGCTAAGCAGGGTCAGCCTGGTTAGCCCTTGGATGGGAGACCACCTGGGAATATCAGGTGCTGCAGGCTAAGGAGTAGGACCTGGCAATCCACTTGCAAAACAATGCACCATTGGAAACCCTATAAATAGCATAGAAGCACTGACAATAGTGCTGGACATAGCACAGTGTCAAAGTGTTTCATTCTGTTTTATATAGGGTCACTATGAGTCTGACTTGACTCGGTGCCACCTAACAAAAATAGATTTTGATGTATACTAAATGGTGACAGTTTGAGAACCACTGTTGTAGTGTTTCAATATATAACACACCTGTGCTTCCTTACTATTTTTTTTCTGAAAGACTAGAGTGAAATTTATGTCAACAATGCTAAACTCACAGGTGCATGGAAAATAAAGGATTATCTTTACTGGCAGAAACCCAGAGAAATAGGCTACTTACAAGATGTGGACTCATGTAGTTAATAGGAAGACACTGCGTGGCCCAAAAGATTTTAAAAATTAAGGGGGAAAAACTGATTTTCATTCTTCACAATTCACTACTTCCCAAGAGGAAATATGACTGAGACTTTTAATTATAAAGGAGCAAATCTTTCACAAGTCATGAACCTCTTCTTGGAGCATAACTTTTCATCCCATTGCAACCAGCCCCTCCCTCCATTCTGAAATTATCCTTATCTTCTAAATGTTTTAATTAGTAACTTTTCTGAGCACCTGCAAGCATGCACAAGGCCCTGGGTTTAATCCCCAGCACCAAAAAACAAAACAAAAAGCAAAACAAACAAAAGTACCTTAATTGGATGCGGGGCTCCCTTGTCTGGGAATCAAAACACCACATACAAAACCCACTATTCTTGAGCTGACGGAGACACACCACTCCAGGAACTGGAAGGATATAAGGACTACTTTATTCCAAACTTAAACTCTATTCCTGTGCAGTGTGCTTATAAGCCTGATTGGTCAACCAATCAGAATTCATGACCTTTTGATGACATGGGTTAGCCAATTAGGTGACATCAGGTTATTGGACCAACCAATCAGATGGTATCGGGTGACAATGACTTGGCAAGAGATTCAAGGAGGGACATGCTATAGCTGCATGAGGCAGGGGCCATCTTGCCTCCACCTCATGAGCTCAAGCCGGTGCCAACCGCGAGCTGGTGAGCCCCTAGGTGCCAAGTCGTTAGAGCTGTTGGGGGCCACATTGTCTCGGCCTTGTGGACTCAAGCCGGGTGTGGCGCAGTGAGTCACAAGAGTCCCGGATGTGCCTCAGGACTCCAGGTGGGCTAGATAAGCCTCGAGCCAAACCGACTCAGAGTCATGTCTCTTCCCTTCCTCTCTATGCCTCATCCCTACAACTGGAGGTTTCATTTAAAATGTAAAAAAGCAAGTTTAGCTATAACTTATGGTAGCTCTATATTATATGTACTTCTATACGTACCAAATGTGCCTAATTGGTTTCAAAACTGTCTTTTTGGGTATATCTGTTATTACAGATATAAAAGCCGAATATAAAGTTATCCTACAAACTGCTTCTCTTCTTTAGACTAAATTAAATCTTCCAAGATAAAATCAAAATTCTCAGTCACAAAGGCTTCAGCAGTATTATAATGAAATTTATATCCAATATCCATGGATCACTGATCCCATAGTTTAAAAAGCTGGCTTTTTTTGTTTTCCCATTTTAGCCGTGGATGGAATACATTGGAAATTTGTCTTGATATACAAATAACTGGACAAAGAATGTGTATTGATTTGTAAGGACAGCAGGTAGAGGTAAAGCTGCACAATTGCTTGTGGTTAGGTGCCACTGAATGCCCAACTCACAGCAACCCTGATAGGGTTATTTCAATGGTAGATTTTTTCAGGAGTGGACTGCCACATCTTTCTCCCATTTTTATGGTGCTGGGGATTGAACTCAGGTCCTCAGAAAGTGAAGAGCAGTGCTACCAAGTGAGCTAAACCCAAGCCCTGGGATGTACAATAGGAGATGACAAATTCACATTTTCCCTAAAACAGATTCTCTTACTTGGTTTAATATAAAATTCAATGCTACACTTAAGGGGGAAAATAGGCTGAAGTTCTTATGCTCCCATTTAGTAGACTATCTAAAAGCCTGTCACACATCCAAAACAGGCCGATGACCACTGCCATCAGATCTATAAAAGGCAATGGGATTTACAAAGTTGAATAATCTAAAAAAAAAAAATCAAATTGGTTAATCCATCAACACATTTTGTATATTTACTATCTGAACCAGGTAAACTAAAAGAACTTCCTACTGAGTGCATCCTAGGACTTTTATCATCTTTATCCAAATAGTTAAGCATTACCATTTTCTCTGACCCTACAAATATCCTAATGGTACACAAAGAGGGATGCATATTAAATAATTTCCCTAGTGAATGAACAACAACAACAAAAATCTACTGGTTCATCAATTATATTCTTTATTTGAAACCTGCTGAATGGTCTGAAATTAGGAATTGTCACATTCACAGTTGCCCTTGGATTCTCTTTTAGATTCCCAAAGAAGTGAGTAAACTGGTCTGAATAGTGTAAATAAGAAGAAACATAATAGAACTGACATTCATATTTGGTTTCAGCAACCTATAGCCAATCTATATTTGTAGCTATAATTTGCATTTCCTGAGCACAGATTTGTTGGGCAGATAGGGTGAGCAGTTTGGAAATGACCAATCTATCTCAACTGTTTAACTTATATCAGACAGCAGTGATGCATGATAGAAAAATCCCTGAAAATGGGAAAAACCTGGACTCTAGGCTAACATCCTTCATTGATTTACCATGACCTTAAGAAACTCTCTAAAGTGCTCCAAGCTGCTTTCTCCAAAGTAAAAAAGGTTTAAGAAACTGTCCTGTGTATGTAACACATCTACTGAAGAGTCCAAATGAGAAAGGGAAAACACTTTATAAAACTATAAATCAGCTTAGCACAAATCTTAGGAAGAAAAGAATCAGATTAAATTCAGGGAATACGAATCTCTTTTAATCTTCTAGTTTCTTCATTCATAAATGAGGGATTTAGCCCAAAGATAAAGCAGAATTAGAAAAGCTAAGTCAGTTTAAAAGAATCATGAGCTGCATTTTGTACAGTTCAGCCACAGTCAGCATCAACAATGATTATTCCAAAGATTTAAGTGGTAGTGAACAATTTCAAACAACTTTTCCAAAGCATGAATGTTAGGAGAAAAGCCATTTGAAAAATTCAAACACTAATGAAATAGTTTCCTAAATGAGATGAAGTGACAGCTGGTATAAATTTATAAAACAGGTAAAATTAAGAATAGACTTAAATAGTTTTAATGAATCCACTTCCTTTATTGCAGTACCCTCTGTACAAAGCAGCAACTGCAATAACTCAAGGTTAAAACATTAGAAAAGCATTTGTGTGACAGTTATAGTACAGTATTACCAAAATATTACATTTTCAAACTTAGTAGATAATCATCCACCAGAGCTGAAATCTTTAAATTATTTCCATAGTCTTAAAAAACATGTAATATCAGAAAGCAATATAAAAAGAATGTAAAAGGAAACCTAAAATACAAAGGAAACAATGCAACAAATAAATACTTGATTTAATTAACTGTTAATCAGCTTAATACCAACATTCTTTCTGAATCCGCTGAATTCTTTACCTATAGGAACAATGAACTCAAATGCCATTGTGTATTTACAAGTTATCACCAATGATTAGCAATAAACAAAATTTGGCATTAAAATAATCAAGTCAGCATAAATAAAGAATAGCTTCAACACTATCAAGCACTCTAAGAATTAATTGTTGAAATTTTTTAGAGCACTACAACCTTGAAAATTTTTGACCTGGTGTCTAGACTTAAGTGAAATACATTTTTTTTTTAAGAGAAATGCTTCTTACATTATTTCACAGACAACATTACCCTCCCCGCATTATGCACATTTATTTTATGTACTTTATACACCTATGTATGACCCCATGACATTTGGTTCCTGTAGTACAGATCACAATGTTATTTTCCTGAATGGGAAATCCTAAAAAACAAACAAACAAAAAAAGTAATTGTACCTGTGCACATTTCAAGATAGCAGCACTCAGTCTATGCCCTGTTATCCACTTAGAAAGTTCACACATGATATTATTTACTGAATATGACATTTTTACTATCTTTCCCCCAAAACACAGCAAAGCCTGAAATAGATGGAACAATCCTGTGAGTTATAATGCAGGAAAAAACTTTTACAAAATCAATTACTTCATTTTCTTGTTATTCTGAATTAAAATTATCATATCTCCGATTTATATTAATTTAGTTTTATACTCATGCAGCAAAAATCCTGCACTAATGGAAATAATTTTATAGATTTCTATCAAGATTCATGAGAATCTGTATAAATTCTCCACCACTGAAAATTAGCAATGAACTCACTGAACAGTACTTTAGATGAAGTGTTCTCCATATTCTAACTGGACGATAACTGTGTAAAGTTATACTATATCCTTCAAACCATCTTAGTTCTCCATGAAATAAATCTGTTATTCTGATTTTGAACATGTTTACTAAAACAAAATATTTAATAAATCTTGATCACTTTAAAATGCAAAACACCAGTAACAAATTTCGTTACATATATGCACCTGTGTATGCATACACATATACACACACACATACAGATATGTATACATAAATCCCTTGAAATGTTTTTAGGAAATCCTTCCTTGAATAAAAAATGAAAAACTTCACATTAATACCTGTATAAAGCTTTTAGTAACAGTACATATGCACTGTCAAAATTGTAATAGTAGACTATGATGTCAAAACAGACATTTCAAACGCACAAACTGGCAGTTTTTCTTAACACAAAAGTTTTAAAGTATTAAGAATGGATTAAATTTCAATGTTCAGAATAATCTGTTCAAACCTGAGTGTATTAAGACTAAGTGTACTTGACAATCAAATGAATTATGCCTAAAAACATTTCACTAAGGAACCAGTGGTCCATTTAACCATTTGATGAAACATTCTAATGATTTATAAAGGATGGTACAATATAGTGAAATCTCATGTAGTGTTTATTGAAACAGTCTATTAAACGACATTGCTTTGCCTAAATTTTCTCCAGAAAAATCTGTTATATTTCTTAAATGTTCCTCAGATTTGAGGGAAATTCTAAATTAGGAGAGATCTCTCTTAAAATAAATAAAATGATCTTGAGGATTTTTGTTTAAGGAATGACGTGATTTTTCAGTATGGTACACAGAAGTATTGAGTTAACCTTCAACTTTTCCTAAGGTTTCCAAAAATAATAATAATAACGATGAAATAACCATCCACTAGGAGTTTAAAAAGGTATTCTGGGTCTCTTTTTCCTAGCTCTACATTTACATACACTCCTATAACCCTAACCTTGGGGTCTACTTTTTGGTTACTTCCCCCTCCCATTTTTCATTAGCTTGCCTTAATTCTCACCTTTAATATCTAACAGATACTTTAACAAAAGTAACCGAAAACATACAGTACTCAACACTAATTGGTCAATGGAAGATGACAAGCAGTGTCCATTTTGTTTTAAGGTGGAAAATAGTATAAATAAAAATATCTGAAGGCAAAGTTTGACATTCTATAAATTTATAAAAGATATGTGGATGAAATTTGGTTAATTTCAGAAGGCACCTCAAGGCTAAAGGCTTTTTGTACTCTTTTCAGTCAAAAAAATAACACACTTTTATTGCTATTCAAGTAGCAAAGGAAAACTTTACTCTTATGAACTTCAGTCCAACAAGAAAGAATCACCATTCATTAAGATTGAGATATATGGAATTGACTAAAACTGAAGTCTCCATACACATATCAATGGAGCAACTTTCCTGTGTGCTTTCAAATTAATGAAACAGTGAAAGAAAAGTCACAGTTCGCCATTGTGATGTTAATGTGTCATTGAAGATTTCAGTCACTTCACTAGGCACTGAAGTACCATTCTGGAGGGCAGTCCATTATGTAGAACATTTAAGAATAGAAGGTAAGGACACTCTGATGATTCCCACGAACTAGAAGGATCGGTGGCAGGTCTTTAGATAGAGCTTCTAACCATGCCATATAGAGAGCACTAGACACAGCACCTTTTCGCGCAACTGGGAGACTCCTGGGATCACAAAGAGAAAGAACATTGAGCAATTCTTTTAAACTGGGAAGAAAAAAATGTAACAATAATTATAAATTAAGTCATAGTAACAATAACCAGAAATTACTATTGTTACAAAATACTACTAAATGGAAGAAAATTCTGCATATAGAATGCAGCTTCTATACTCTCATCACTATTTTTAGTTTTCAAGTTTTAACTAAAGATTTTTAAACATCTGTTCATAAGAATAGCAAATAAATATTATAAATTGTAATACATATAATCCATGTCGTCGTTGTTGTTAGGTGCCGTCAAGACATTTCCAACTCATAGTGACCCTCCTAGGGTTTCCAATGGCTAAACATTTTGGGATCGCCTTGGGAGTGGATTGCCACATCCTTCTCCCACATTTGCAGTGCTGGAAAATGAACTCAGGACCTCAGAGACTGCAGAGCAATGCTCTACCAATTGAGCTAAATCCTAGCCTCCCATATAATCCATATGTAACACTAAAATTCAAATTTCTCTTTCTTCAATAAGGATAGAATTCTTTTAGAAGGGATGTTTCTGTAAGAATTTAGAAAATAGAAGCTATATATGAATAAAATTCAAACATAATTAGTTCTGCATATTAATTTTACCTTCTCTTTGTGAGTTTTAATTTCTAGATCATGGTAATAAGGACCACTTGATCTGTAAGATTTCATCTAAACTTCCATGTTTTAGCATTTTTAATTATAGATATTTGATCATCATCAGCGAAACTGGGAATTTAATAATACAGTGTTTGTTGTTAGCCAAATAATCTATTGGTGCTTCCTAACTTCATCACTTGGCATTGTTTTTGTAAGTCTGAGATTTCTTTATCCATTTTAGGACACAGGATCCAGGACTGAGAAAATTTGGGTTCAAGTAATACCTAGCTAACCTACCTAGTGCAGTAGACAAAAAGCCAAAGTAGGCATTAGCATCTACATTCACAATGCAAAGACAATGTTTCTACATGGAAAGTTTGCGTGTGGGAGATCTGGGATGAAGATTCAAACAGGAGCCACTATTACAATTTAGTCCTCTAAGTAACGTTTTGGGGTTATTTTCATGAGCAAGCTGTCTGGGATCCAAATTTTAATGTACAACCCTTCTGTCTTATACATACCTAAGGGCTAGGCCCTAGTGTTTCCAAAATTAAGGAGTTTTGAAAAGGAGAGAAGGATAAAAAGAAAAAAAAATCACACACTAATATAAAGAATTACTTAGAATCATATAACTATAAAGTTAAGGTTTTGTTCTTTCTCCTAACTTAAAAGATATCTCCATGTGCTTAAAGGACAAATTAGTCAATTTTTTTTCCTTTTTATAGATAAGTTCTTCAAATAGAAACTAATCAAAAGTATATTATCATCTGGGTGTGGTAAGTATAAACCCATAATCCCAGCACTTGGGGGGCTGAGGCAAGAGGATTGGGGGTTCAGGCCAGCCTGGATACAAAGAGATCCTGTCTCAAAAAACCCAAAACAAACAAGCAAAAGTACATTTCATAAAATGAACAGCCAATGAATCTTAATACAAATAGTACTTACATGACAATAATATTAGCTGTGCTTGAATGTTCCTTTAATAATTCGTTTAACCGAATCTGCCGGTATGTCTAAAATGAAACAGGACAAAGTCATTCCTAGACCATTTGACAATTAGAGCCTAGCATAGTTCAAGGATGAGGATGTAGCTCAGTGTGGAGTGTGTTATCCAGATCACCTTAGGCCCTAGGCTTAATCATCATTGAGACAGGCAAACAAACAAAAACAAAACAAAAACAGGAAAAAAAGAAAAAGAAAAAGCCTCCCACTACTCATATAAATCCAACTTAAAGTAGTATGTTTAATTTACACAAAGAGTTCCAAATTGTAGTGCTTGATATTTATATCTCAAGCACTCTTAAAAATCACATGGAAGATTAAGGTAAAGGAAACAGAATGGAAAGAATACCTTGGTCTTATAAAGTTCAAGCTCATTATCTGTTATTCTCCATGGTTCATCCTCTTTCATTTTATCTGCAATATCTTGTTCTTTATCATCCTCATGAAGTCTGTATGATTCAATCATTTCATCAAAAGCTGTAATACTTAAAAGAATAGAAAGAATACTGACATAATCCTATTTTAAATTATGTAAAAAGATCTTAAACAGTAAATTATAACTTATAAAAACTCCTTACGCTCCAACTGTAACAAATCACTTTGGCAATTTATTTAGAAAATAGCAATTTCTAGTCTCTCAAACTGATCAGAAATTTAGAAGCACAATGATAATAATAAAATTGAAGCTAAAGCTCCCCTCCCTGTACCTACTCTTGCCTCTCTGCCAACCCTCTTCAACCTAAAAAATTCTGTTCCACTAGTCTAAATGATTCTTTTGAATAATAAGTCGAATTTTCTCACTACTTTGCTCACCAAAAGCTTTTCCAACTCAGGCACCAATGAACAAAAGTAGTGCAAGAAAATGTACTACAGCATTTTGAAGGGAAGAAAGGGAAGATAGTAAAAATTTAAGAATTTCTTGATCCAAAGACACTAGGACAAAAAATAGTAAAAGGACATGAATGACATTATAATCCTCTACGGATATGAAAAACATTTTCAGTATCAAGTCTGATGTATATTGTTTTATAACAGGAAACAATCTCTCCCTGATCAAAATTTCACGAGATGTATCTTACTATTTTCTATTTAAAATGAAATCTTAGTCAGTTGCTATGGCACACGCTTATAATCCCAGCTACTTGGAAGACAGAGAAAGGAAAACCACAGATTCAAGACCAGAGGTAGCCTACGTAATTTAGCAAAACCCTGGTTTCAAAAGAAAGAATAAAATGAAATGAAATTTTTATTTAAAAAATTTTTAAAAATGAAATGAAATCTTCATCCCAGCTTGATCATTTATTCAACATTTATTTGAGAACAAAATTATGTCTGGTAATGTAAATATAATTTTACAAGAATATCTATACCCATTTTCAGGTAGAATATCCACAAAGTAGAAATTCTCTGTGTGAGGAGAATTTGAACTCAAGTTATATGTAAATTCGTAGATTCTCCTACTTTAGAAATAAAACAAAGTAGTGGAATGTAATAGAATACACAATGGTAATAGTATACAGGTAGGGACTGAATGATTATAATAATTGTGCGTAGGAACACATCTGGAATTAAAGAACCATCTGGATTTTCTGTGGTGTTAAAATTTTTCAGAAAGTGTGTATAAAGCAATAATTGAAATCCTCTCTGAATATTGATAACTCTTTTTTTTTTTTTTTCAGTACTGGGGGTTGAACCCAGGGCCTCCCGTTTGCATGCTCTGCAAGTGCTGGACCACTGAGCTGCACCCCTAGCCCATTTTTTTTTACTTTTTGAGACAGGGTCTCTCTAAATTACGCAGACTGCCTCTGGTCTCGAACTTGCGATCCTCCTGCCTCCGCCTCCCAAGCCGCTGGGATAACAGGCATGCGCCACCACGCTTGGCTGATAACTCTTTTTAAGACTTCAACATCTGCTTTAGCATGCCAACTATCAGCTGACCTCACATATAATTAAGGGCAGGGAAAAAATTGACTTTACATACAACAACAGAGAAAAAAACCTCAGGTAATTAGTTTAAGTTGAATTATATGTGAGTAGGCCATCTAAAAAAGGATTGGAAATTCACATAGAATTATTTATCTATTAACTTACTTTTCTTTCTTTGGTTTGGTATTGATATCCCCTAGGACCATGATATCAGAGAAGTCTATTCGGAACTTGCTTAGCAGAGTAGCCATCCTAGAACAAAAATGAATAGCATTCAGATAGGTGAAGGATGCTTATAAGTGTTTTTATTCTATGTAGGGCTGAATTTATATACTTGAAAAGCAAGACTTATCAGAAAAGTCCATCCGAATTGATTCTTACTGTCCATTCTTAAATATGATGTCTAAATTGCTTGAGTAGAGACTACCATTACATTCTACTTTCTCTAAATCTCTCTATAGTACCCAATAATGGGTGAATAGAGAAAGATGTTAGTAGTAAATCTAAATGACTTGTTTTCTTTCTTTCTTTTTTTTTTTTTTGCAGTACTGGGGGTTGAACCCAGGGCCTTGTGCTTGCATGCTTTGCTAGGGCTGTACCACTGAGGTGCACCCTCAGCCCATTTGTTGTTGTTGTTAGGTGCCGTCAAGTTGAGTCCGACTCATAGCCACCCTACGTGCAGCAGATCGAAATACTTGCCGATTCTGTGCCAGGCACACGATCTTATTTATGTTTAAGCCCATTGTTGCAACACTGTGCAATCCATCTGGTGGAGGGTTTTCCTCTTCTGCCTTGACCTGCCACTCTCCCAAACATGACGTCTTTCTCTAGGGATTGACTTCTCCTGACTACATGCCTGAAATATGTTAAGACACAGTCTGGCCATTCTTACTTCCAAGGAGCACTCTGGTTGCACTTCTTCTAGGACAGATCTGTTGGTTCTTTTGGCAGTTCATGATATATTCAATAGATGTCTCCAGCACTGTAATTCAAAAGCATCAATTCTTTTCCTTTCTCTCTTGTTCAATGTCCACCTTTCACAACCATACGATGCGACTGAAAATACCATGGCATGAGTCAGACGCACCCGTGTCTTCAATGTGACATCTTTGCTTTTCAATACTCTAAAGAAATCTTTTGCCATAGCTTTTCCTAGAGCAATGCGTCTTTTGATTTCTTGACTGCTGCTTCCATGGGTGTTGATTATAGAGCCAAGCAAAGCAAAATCTTGGACACCCCACACGTCTGTCAGTTTGCCGTATTGTGGGGGCTTGTGTGTTGCAATGAGGCTGAAAGCTATGCCACCGGTATCTCAGATACCAGCAGGGTCACCCATGGTGGGCAGGTTTCAGCTGAGCTTCCAGACTAAGACAGACTAGGGGGTAGGCACCAGCGAACCACTCCCGAAACAACTAGCCATTGAAAACCCTATGGATAACAGCCCATTTAGTTTTCCTTTTTTTGAGATAAGATCTTGCTAAATAATGTAGATTGCCTTTGGTCTTGAACTTGTGATCGTCCTGCCTCTGCCTCCCGAGTTGCTGGGATTACAGGTGTGTACCACCGTGCCCTAAAGAACTAGTTTTTTTCTTTTTTAAAGCTAATTTTGTTGTTGTTAGGTGCCATCGAGTCAGTATCCGACTCATAGCAACCCTCATAGGGTTTTCAATGGATGACTGTTTCGGGATTGCCTTGGGAGTGGATTGCCAGGTCCTTCTCCCATTTTTGCAGTGCTGGGAATTGAACTCAGGACCTCAGAGACTGCAGTGCAGTGCTCTACCAACCGAGCTAAATCCCAGCCAAAGCTAATTTTAGTCAAAGCATATTGGTAAGTCACCATGAAAACCCTGTGAATAGCAGAGAAGCACTGACAATAGTGTTTCACTTGTGTATGTAGGGTCACTATGAGTTAGACACTGACTCGACAGCACCTAATAATAACAACAACAACAACATATTGGTAAGCAAATAGATTTAAGGAAAAACAACTAAATTGTTTAAAAATTATTTTTGGATTATTCCATACAAGAAAAGAATGCTTATTCCAAGGCCCGAATATGACTTTTTGGGCCAATGTGAAGATATAGTTGGTAAAAGATTAAGTTAACAGCATTTATTTTTGGTGGTGATTGGTGGGGAAACTGGGATAGTCATGGGAAAAGGAACACCAACAAGTCTGACTTTTCCATTAGTAAATACTTCAGGAAGAGTGGCCACAGGTACCATTGAAATGTTAGTGGCAACAATAAAAAAGATGAAACCTACACAAGAAAAGAAACAAATAAAACAAGATTTTAAGTTTAATAAAATGACAGTCTTCAAAATTAAGAAAAGGTGTTTGAAAATAGATGAGCTATAGGCTTCACTATTAAATTTACTACTCGTGCAGGGTGCCATGGTGCATTCCTGTAATCCCAGAGACACAGGAGGCTGAGGCTGAGGCTGAGACAGGAGGATTGTGAGCTTAAGGCCAAAGGCAGCTTGTGCTACTTAGCCAGAGGCAGAGGCACAGTTCAGTGATAGACCATGTGCCTGGTATGTACGAGGCCCTGGGTTCAACCCTCTAGTATTGTTTAAAAAACAAAATCACTACTAGCATTTCTTGAATAATACACTATGGGATATGAAGACCTTCTAAAATACCAGTCTGTTAAAAATGTCACACCTAAGTAAAATTATGTACTTATTACTAAATATGAAAAACAAATTAAAGAGAATAAGGTTTTATTTAAATAGAATTTTTAGCTTCAGTATACAACAGAGCAATACAATCTTTTCTGGACTAATTTTTATCCTATCAAATCTATACGCCCTCCAATTTAAAATACACTTACGCTCTCCGGTCATGGTCTATTCTGTTTATTTTTCCACCAATGAATACTCTGATCTTACAGTCTTTCCACTTTTTCTTGGTAGTCAGAAGATAAGGTATCAACAAGGTCAAACCTATTATATAAAAATATAAAAAGTAATTTACTAAATGCTAATATCTCAAACAAGAATTTTTATTTTCAACTTAGTCTCTAAAAGCATATTTACTATAACTCAATATAAAACAAAATTCTTCTTTCTGTCTTTCCTTGATATCAAGTCAAAAAGCCATTAGGCAGGCTTGGGCAGAAGTGAGATTCAATAGTCAGGGCTTTACAAGTAAGGTGAACAAATGGGTCAGTAACCTGGCAGTCAGAAAATTAGTCACAGACAGGATTGAGAAAATCAGTATATTCATTGACTCCAGTGGGAGGCAGGTTTCACACTGAAATGAGAACTATAAAAAGGGAAAAGCTGGCTTGGAGTTGGTTTTCCATCTATCTCTCTACACACACAACATACATGTGTATCTTTCCCAGGTCTGCCTGCTGAGAGGGCCTCGGAGCAGTAACACCCCAGTGGCCACAAGCATCTCTAATCTCTGTGTCTCAATACTCTTCTCCATTAAAAGGAACTAGTGCTCCCTGGATAAGAGGTTCCTTCTATGCCTGGCATAGCCTGCAGCCGTACCACTGTGGCATCTGATCCCGTCAGATCTCAGAAGCTAAGCAGGGTCAGGCCTGGTTAGTACTTGGATGGGAGACCACTTGGGAACATCAGGGGCTGTAGGCTTGGGAGAAGCACCCAGCAACCCACTCCCAAAATATAATCAGCCACTGAAAACTCTACGAATAGCAGAGAAGCACTAACAATACTCTTTAGCCTGTTGTATGTAGGGTCACTATGAGTCAGACACCAACTATGGCACCTAACAACATCATCATCTATGGCTTGTGTTAAGAAAGGACAAAATTGCAAAATGGATCCCAGAACATTATCTTATGGCAGAAAGCAATGCAACCAATGAGTGGGGCATGACAAATGGACACAGAAGTCAGCCTATCAAAGAACACGCTGGCTAAGTATGGATAATGTGAACATCAAAGCTAATGAAAAGTAACAAGTTATATCCTACTGAATTAAATAAGAATCAATGAGTCCACATTGATAGAAATGAACAGAAAGTTCTTCCTTACAATAAAATGCCAACTAATAATGAAGAAACAATGGGAATGGAAAATCATCATTTGTTAATCACCACAACAATAAATTTAGAAACATTAGTGGATGCTAAGGGTTGCAGGGAGGATGGCATGTCTTCATAGTCTTAAAGGCCCCCCCCCCCGCCCCATATATCTGTACTAAGCATAAAGAGGGGGGAAAAGCAACTTTTCAGTGAACAAACCTGATGAAACACCCTTAAGTAAATGGTTCAAGTTAACTCCACGGTGATGGGACAAATCAACATCAAGCTCTACACTAATGAGATGCAGAGGGAAGAGCAGGCACAAATGTATAAACTGAAACTAATTATTATGCAATATCTAATTGCTTTTCAAATTGAGTGGCATTCTATAAAATGGCTATAATATTAAAGAAAATGTTAAAGTCATAAATCTCAAGGAGGTACTGAGCAACTTTCACATGAACACAGAAGAGACATGACAACTGATTTTGAAATTAATCCTTGTGCTATTTCAGAACCCAGCAATACTAGAATGAAGACTGAATTCAAGGGTATGCAATTTCTTACCACTATTCTCACATCTTCAGTAAACTGTAAATTTAAAAAATATACCAATGACCTTACCTCCATCATCAAAAAGCCACCAGACATCAATAGTATTCTTTCCTTGTTTTTTCTGAAATTGTGTACTAGCTTCAAGAAGCTTCTGGTCGGCTACATTTAAAGGTGCAATAGGGCCTTTGGATTCTAAAGGATTAAGCAAAAAATAAGTAAGGAAAGCAAATATAAAAAGCCTTTTTGGGTTAATTCCTTTAATTTCTTAGCCTTTCTATATTCAAATGTTTATAATGCAGATAGTTGTATATGGCATCCATAAGCCTGGAGTAATTTATAGTCTAAACATACTTTAAAATGGTTACAGATAAATACTGCCTTACAGTAGCTAAATTCATCCAAATTATCTTGCCTAAGTTCTAATATTTTGAAGCATTATAGTGAATGTGAGGGAATCATAAGTACCAATCAAAAAAAAAAAAACATTTGACTGTTAGATTTTAGGGTTTTTTTGAAAGCTGTTTTAGGATTAACTAGATAAATCAAATGTATATGTGTTCTATGAAAATACTTCTTTTGTAATTTGGTAGCTTAGTGATTTAAAGGTCAACTCTTCTTGTTAAAAAAAAAGATGTCTGAAACAAATGACAAAAAGAAGTTGAAGACATCCCAATAAACTCTTACAATTATCATAGTGAAACATAGTCTTAAGGAAAAACTCCCTCAGTTTTGTCTTTTGTCCTCCCAATTCTAAAGCCATAAAACCATTCCATCTTTCTCTGTGCCACAGGAAGATGGTGGGAACTCTTAGGAAGGGTGCCCAATTATTGCAGGCCTCAAGGACAACATAGCAAAGGAGTTCCCATTTATATTCCCAGAAATTAAAAATAAATAAATAAATAAAAAACAGCATTGGCGCTGTGAGCAAGCAAATGACTACTATAAAATTCCAACACTAAAATTTTAAAAGCAGAAATCCAGAAGGAAATCTGATCACTTCTGCAAGATGTCTATGATTCACTTTTCATGCTGCCATGATGTATGCAAATATGACAAATGATTTTGCATGATGAAATAATATGGCTACCAAACCACACTGCTCCATAACTCTCACCTCTATCTCCTTCTCATAAAATTCATGTACGTTGACATGACTGTGTATCTCCCAAACGCAGCACGACTGTGAGAAATATTATAATTTTTGAAATAAAAAATATATTAGTATCAAAACTAAGGACTTTGCTGGGTACAACTGATGGTAAAGAATGCAAGTGACACTGCAAATAAACCTGTTTCAGTGTCCCTACTTAACATCTGAACCATGCAGTTTAAATTAAAAAAAAAAAAAAAAAAAATACAGATTTTCCGGGTTTGAGTATTTCAGAAATGACAGGATGATTTAAAAGAATTTTTCTGTGATATATCACAGTGTCCCAGTAAGATTTAACTCTTTAGTTGGAATAATAATTTTGCTAATCTGCATTTAATAGATAACTGTAACATCACCTCACCATAGATAAAAAAACCAAAGAAAGAAAATAATAAGGTTGGAGTTTAAAGAGTTAACAGTATGAAAAAAAGGGTTAAAATAAAATGATGAAAAATGCCTGCCTTTTTTCAAGAGTGGTTGAGTTGGAGTCTTGCCATCCTCTTCCTCATCTAGATTATGTTTAAAAAACACAAAATATTAAGTTAATTGCCTTTATATTCATAAAGTAATGAAAATGTAAATAGAGCACATTTATAAACAAAACATGGTATGAAGCCACAGTCCATGAAAATTGATTGAGACTTAAAGATTTAATATTTTCTACAATGAATGTTCAAGATTTTTAAAACGCAAACATATTTTGGACCCTACATGGCTAATGATTAACACTCCTCCTGAAATTTTATTCCTATAAAGTTATCCGGAAAAAGTCAGATTTTGTAAACTTTTGAACTTTCATATTGGAAATCAATTGAGAAGATGCCAAGCTATAGATTATAAGGAACTATGACACTAAAAATTACCTTTGCATGTAATACATAAATGTGAAACGTGTCAATGCATCACTGTGCAAATGACTGAAAAGAGATTTAGAAACATTTAATGTACATCTGGTATTTGTGAAAGTTAATCACCACTTGAAACATTAAGGAATTTGACCAGAGACAGAAGTCTTTTGCTTTATATAAATGCCAGGTTATACAGGAGTGATTTTCTTCAAATAAAATTTACATATGTATGTACATATATTTATCCATTTGTATTTAAATATTCATCAATTTTTTTTGGGGGGGCGAACATTTTCCTAACTCCACTTTTTTTCCTAAATATAGGTCTGTATTATTTGTTGAAGGCACACAAAATATCAGACTTGGGCAAGAAAGAGTATTCTGCAGTAGGGTCTTGAGCTAGATTTCCAGAATTCCAGTATTACCTCCACCCTTTTCCTCTCTATGGAAGCTTGAATTGGTTACCTAATTCCTTGCTCTCATCATTCATATAGAGGTTAGCAGTACCTACCTCTTAACTTTGTTATTTTGCAGGCATTGATGCAATGAGCTCAGGGTCTGGCACAAAGTATTCAAAGGGTGTTCTCTTTGTCCCTTTGCATGTTATATGCCTCAATAACCAACAAAGACATAACCAAATGCTCTGACTGTAGAACAGAACACTCCTCATTCTGAAGACTTACACCATATAAACTTCTCTATAGATCTTTGTTGACTTTGAGAATTGACCAAATAGAAAGCAAACATGAAATAAATCTATACTACTTCTGAATATACTTTTTCTGCATGTTATAGAAACATAACCAATTATTACATTAAATTTTAAATATTACTGTTCTTATAAAGTACATATTTAATAGTATCTGCCTTTGATAATTAAAAAATTATAGCTATGGATTTTTTTTATATTCATTTAGAAAAGCTTATGGATGTCAAAGAAATCTTGACATTTAAAAATGTTTAAAACTCCTGTAATCCCAGCAACTTGGGAGGCAGAGGCAGGAGGATCACAAGTTCGAGACCAGAGGCAGTCTGTGTAATTTAGCGAGACCCTGTCTCAAAAAATTAAAAAAAAAAAAAAAAAAAAAAGGACTGGGAATGCAGCTCAGTGGTCTAGCACTTGCAAAGCATGCAAGCATGAGGTCCTGGGTTCAACCTCTAGTACCGCAAAAGAAAAAAAAAAAAAGTTTAAAACTTGAAAGACATGTAGGTTTTTACAATAGAAAGATGAGTAGAAATGTACTGACTTCACTTCCTACCCTTTAAAAATAATGCCTATGAGTTTGTGACACATCAATAAGCTAATGTATGGGTAACATTTACTAAAAATATGGGTGCATAGAATAGCTGCTTGGTGAGTATTAGTTTCTTATCCTCCCAATCCAACTTCATGCATTAGTTCCTAATAGACTAATGAGAAGGGATCTATTTTAGGCAAGAAAAATGGGGAGAAAAAAGAGGAAATAGAAGAATGTAGACATAAACTAAAATAAATACAGGAACATAAGAACAGTTATCAGAATAAATTTATGGAGTTTTGAGACAAAACAGAAAAGAATTATAATCAAGCCAGCCAAGAAGTGAAGGGGAAAATAGTATTAACTACACTTTCTACTACTACTGCTCTAAGCAAACAAAGTATATAAGAAAAAGAATAAGAAGCAACATTAATACATTCAATAATCTCAGAGAAAAATTGCACAGAAACATGATTTTCCAAAGGTCAATTTCAGAAAAAAATGGTAATCATTTTAAAGAAATCAAAATGCTATGGTTTGATGATTTACAGTGCAGATTTTTTCTTGTTGCGTATTAGCTGGGAACAGGACAGATGGAGATACTGGTCTGAACAGAGGTAGGAGAGTGAGGGCAGGAGAGTAAGATTTGGAAGTCATCCCTCTTCCCTTCTCATAAAAATGACACATAGGTTTGTAGATGAAATTATCTGAATGCCTGATGAGATCTGTTACTACAAAAGGCTGTTCTTTCCCAGTTCAGATTTAAACTATGCTTCAAACTAAATGTTTTATTTAAAGTAAATACAAAGAAAAACACACAAGACCATATCAGTAAATAATTGGCCTGGTTTCTGTTCTATGATCCACTTTAAACACCTTAAAACAGCCAGTCATTTTGTAGCCATTAATGCAAATCATAAATTTTACATGACCACCTAAAAATGAATAGTGCCAAGTCAGAGAACAGGGGATTTTATAATGCATGTTATAAAATAAAAACTACTTCCTCAAAAATTAAAGTGTAACTATTAGTAAAATTTCTTGTTTGAATGAAAATTACCTTTAAGTGTAACAGATTTTTCACCAGATGGTTTGGAAGTATCTAAATCTGACTTTTTACTGTAGTCCACATTTAGTACCACATCCTTGGCACCAGGCGATTTCTCTTGTGATGATAATAATTCTTCTGTAAATATGAAAGTATTTAAAATAATATCTCAAATCATATTTTAACTTTAACAAGCCATCATCGTTTAATAAAAGGCACTTTTAAGCATAGTTTATTATGAAATACTAAGTTAATTATAAATAATTCCTTATGTAAACAATTGTAATAATGTTTGAAATGACCATTTAAATACATTAGCCACAACTAAGTAGCTAAAAAAAATGTTTTTCCCAATACTAGGCGGTTGAACCCAGGACCTTGAGCATGCCAGGGAAGCACTGTACCACTTAGCTGCACACCCAGCTTTTTTTAGTTTTGATTTTGAGACAGGGTCTCACTATGTTATGCAGGCTACCTCTGGCCTTAAACTTGCCATCTTCCTGCTTCAGCCTCCTGAGCAGCTCAGATTATAGGCATGCTCCACAGCACCCAGTTTGGCTGAGATATGTGAGTTGTTGTTGTTGTTGTTGTTGTTGTTGTTAGGTGCCGTCGAGTCGTGTCCGATTCATAGCCACCCTCATAGGGTTTTCAAGGGCAGATTGTTTGGGGATTGCCTTCGGAGTGGGTTGCCACATCCTTCTCCCATTTTTGTGGTGCTGGGAATTGAACTCGGGACCTCAGAGACTGCAGAGCGGCGCTCTACCCACTGACCTAAATCCCAGTCCACATATGTGAGTTAGGTGCTGGGAAATAGGTAAAGGGTGAAATTCGTGTAAAAGTAGGGTCTGGTGGACAAAAAGGTGAGAACACAGTAAGTGAATCAAGTCTACTCTTGAGTTAGTTATAAAAAAAAAACATAAACTGTAACAATGTTCACAAGCACATAAGAAACAAAAGGACAGGTAACACACAAAGTTTGCCCATTACCACAAAGCCAAGACCAGAGGTAGTTTTTCCTAATAACTCAGTGAAAGTACCACTTCATTTTTAAAGTTGATTCATTCCTTCTTCATTTTGTATTTTTTTGGCAAGGAGTTATAAATATTTGACTTCTATTATAAAACAGGCCTGCAGCCGTACCACTGTGGCATCCAATCCTGTCAGATCTAGGAAGCTAAAGAGGGTCATGCCTGGTTAGTATTTGAATGGGAGACCACCTGGGAACACCAGATGCTGTAGGCTTGGGAGAAGGACCCAGCAACCCACTTCCCCAAAAAATCAGCCATTGAAAACCCCAAGAATAGCAGAGAAGCACTGACAATACTGTTTCACCTGCTGTGCACAGGGTCACTGTGAATCAGACACTGACTTGATGGCACCTAAGAACATTATAAAACAGATAATGAAGGGAAATACAATATGAAACTGATAATATGTCTGTAATCCTCATTACTTATTTGTGTGGATAGAGAACAACAGAAACTATGGGAGCCCAGGTGCCAGCATTATGCTAGGAACTCATAGGATTTATCTCCTCTTTAATCTTCACAACAACCCTATAGGGCAACTCTGTGTTAGCAGAGAAGACAGGCCAAGAATGCACGAAAATGTCAAGGCTATAAAACTCAGGGAAAAGGCTGGGATTCTTAAAAGCGAGCTACTTCATTCCAACACTTGTACACTCAACTCTTAATGCCAAATTATAGTCCCGTGTTCAAATCTTAGTTATAGATAAGGCTTTTTAGGATAAAGCTTTCAAAAAATATTTTATGATGACTATAAATACATGAAAATAGTTTTTTTGAAAGTTTCAATCACAGTAATAATATATCTATATCTATATATGTTCATATAATTTATTAGACAAACTGATCCTTTTGAATGAAAGGATCAGTTACTTATAATTACATTACTTATAATTATGCAGAGTTAACAGGTGTACATCAAGTCCCCAAAACCTCAATCACTGTTAGAACAAGAGAGAAATGAAACTATTTTTGCCAGGCACATGCCAGAATAAGAAAATACATTTTCACCAAGTCATACTTTCTTGTTATATGTATAAAAACCTCAAAGTGTTTCTTTCAAAACTATAGACTATTCTTAAAGCAAAGGATGGTGGGAAGATAAAAACCATTTAAATATGTAAAGAGATGACAAGACTTCATTATATGCCTCTTGTCTATTTAAACTTGGCTAATTTTGATGACTTAATTAATTGATAAGGGAAAAACTACTAGGCATGACATTGACTACATGGTAGTGATGGGGACAGAGAAAGAATGCGGTAAGCACTGCAGGGGGAGCACAGGGACAGCTTTTTGATTGTTGACCAGTTTTGCAACTTGATTGTGGTAGCAGTTACACAAATCAACATGAAAAATAACAGATGTACACACATACAGAGTGTATGTAAACTGGTAAAACGAATATAATGTGTGGACTCCCCCATTGTTAATGTCCTGGTTTTGATATAGTACTAGAGATATGTAATATGTTACCATGGCTGGTTGGGAACTGGGGATATCAGGACTATATGAAAAATACAAAGGACCTCTCTGTACTATTTTTTTTTTTTTGCAACTTCCTATGACTCTCCATATAGGTGTAATCAGAAGATACAGTGAATGTTTAAATTTTAAAGAATTATTACAGTAGAAGACACATTGCCATTAAAATCTCCCTCAAAATCCTCCCCCTAGCTTGGAACACATGTATCCAACCGTTCTTGCCACTTTGTGAAGCAGTTCTGGAAGATCTCTTCCACAGATGTCTTTAGTTGCACCATTCTGGATGCCATGATGTCCTGAATCAATTCAGAACATTTATCTTCTGTGGTCATTTTTACTTTGGAGAAGAGCCAGAAGGCACACCATGCTAGATCAGTGAATAGAGTGGATGAGGACACACTATAATGTTTTTGACAGAAATTGCCACATCAGAAGAGAAGTGTGACACAGAGCATTGTCATGATGGAGGATGAAATTTAAAGACACTCATGAAAGAGGACTTCCAGAACTGCTTCACAAAGTGGCAAGGATAATGGGATAAGAGTGTTCAAAGCCAAGGGGAGTGTTCAAAGCCAGGGGGAGTATTCTGAGGAAGATTAATGGCAATTTATGTTTTACTGAATAAAGTTTTAAGCATGTAAACATTCATGTTTTTGATTTTTTTTTTTTTTTTTGCAACCTGGGGGTTGAACCCAGGGCCTCCTGCTTGCATGCTTTGTAAGTGCTATAAGTGGTACCCCCCAGCCCATTTTTTCACATTTTTGAGACAGGGTCTCACTAAATTATGCAGATTGCCTCTGGTCTTGAACTTTCGATCCTTCTGCCTCTGCCTCTCCAGTCACTGGGATTACTGTGCCACTTCACCAGGCTGTCATTTTTTAAATGACTGTTTGTTTTTAAATGGGCCTTTTCTAAAGACAGCAAACAGTTTAATTTTTCATTATTTTTGACTATATGAAACAATAGTTTCATTGGTAGTAATTCAAAATTTTTTCTCACTACTGTTTTACTTATATAATTTTATAAATTTAGCCAATTTATAATCGTAATTAATGTTCCCTCTTAAGATTACAATTTGGATTAAATTTTATTCTTTCATAAATAATCGCTGTCATTCAGGCTCATACAAAGAGAAAACACAAACTTTGGTGGATTCCAAATAGATCTGATCTTAAAATGCCATACAGTAAGTATGTGCCACAAAGTAGATGGTAATTATGAAAATTAATGAAGGATGTGTGAAAATTACACATAATTTTCTTAAAAAGTAATTTATACCTTTAAAATAAAAATGTATTTCAAGCAATATTTACCTTGTCCTTGAAGATGAGATATATCCAGACCTTCTCTTAAACGGATAACCACTACTCCGTACTGTATGTCAAAGGCATCACTATAATGGGGAAAAGGGATCATAAAACATTTGTTTACATTATAGATAAAATGAAGGCAACCAAAGAAGATCTCTAATTATTTCTGGCTTTAAATGTCTATTTCCTCAGCAGCTTGGGAGGCGGAGGCAGGAGGATCGCAAGTTTGAGACCAGAGACAGTCTGCGAAACTTAGCAAGATCTTATCTCAAAAAACGTAAAAAAAAAATGGGCTGGGAATGCAGTTCAGTGCTCCAGCACTTGCAAAGCATGCAAGTGCGAGGCCCTGGGTTCAATCCCCAGTTGACAAAAAAAAAAGTCTATTTCCTTTAATATGTTTCAAAAATTAGTTAGGAAACAATGAATAATGTTAGTTTCAAATTCTACACCTTCTCTTTCTGAAATACCCTTGAAAACTACTTAAGTATAGATCTTTATAGTTTAATCATGTGCCACACATTTCAATCAATAACAGGCTATATATGCAATTGCCTATGCCATGTAGCCTAGATGTGTAGTAGGCTACACCATTTACGTTTGTGTAACTACACTCTACAATGCCCACACAACAAAATCATCTAACGATGTTATTTCTCAGGAGGTATCTCCATCATTATGCAAAACAAGGGGGTACTGACATTCAACCTACAGCAGCCGTTTAAAGCAGTAACAATAAGATTATGGAAAAATAACTTTCAGTAATCCTATTATATTTATATTTAGACTTATGCCCTTAAAGCAAAGAGAAATATGTAAAGATAAAGAACACATATTCTACTGAGAGTGAGAACAGGTTGTACAGGTTGTACAGTATGAAAAAATTTCTGGCCGGGGCCATGGCACAGATTTATAATCCCAGTGACTCAGGAGGTGGAGGCATGCAGATCACAAGTTCCAGGCCAGAGGCAGTCTATGCAACTTAGATCCTATCTCAAAATAAAAAATTAAAAAGGGGTGGGGGATGGAGCTCAGTGGTAGAGCATTTGTCTAGCATATGTGAGTCTCCGGGTTCAATCCCTTAAATACTAGGGGGGAAGGAAAAAGAAATTTCAGAAAAGATGGTATTTTAATTCTTTAAAAAAATTTTTACAAAGCTGGTTTTAAAAAGGAATCTAAACATTTTACACATGTTAAAACCTTGAATACAGCTCTAAAACCACAATGAAACTCTAAAAACTTCTTAAGATCATAAGTCTTCATTTTGGCCTTAGTTTTCCTTCAAATCTACTGAAAGAATTTTAAATTTTAAAACTTTTAAGTTACTCTCAACTTTACCTTCAATTATTATTTTTAATTATACAAGTAATCAATATTCACTGTGGATATATCAAAAATGATATTAATATATAGATCTATGTAACAAAGGGGGCTGGGATTTAGCTCAGTTGGCAGAGCACTGCTCTTCAGTCTGTGAGGTCCTGAATTTGATTCCCAACACCACAAAAATGGGAGAAGGATGTGGCAATCCACTCCTGAGGCAATCCCAAAACGATTAGTCATTGAAAACCTTAGGAGGGTCACTATGAGTCGGACATGAGTCGATAGCATCTAACAACAACAACTATGTAACAAAAAGGTTAAATCTAATAAAACGGCCAAGTTATTGCCCCGTATAAACAAAAGGCCTGCAGGTGCCACAACACTGTAGCATCCGAGCCCATTACATCTCAGAAACTAAGCAGGGTCTGGTCTCATTAGTACTTGGATGGAAGACCAGCTGGGAACATCAGGAGTTGTAGGCTTGGGAGAAGGACCCAGCAACCCATTCCCAAAAAACAATCTAGCCATTGAAAACCCTATGAATAGCAGAGAAACACTAACAATAATACTATTTCACCTGGCATATATAGGGTCACTATGAGTCGGACACCGACTTGACAGCACCTAACAACAACAATTAACAAAAGGAAGAATGTGTTTAAAGTATAATATAATGATTATAAAAGGTCTTTTGCTTTTTTTTAATCAAGGAGACACAATTTGACCTCCTCTCTATGATCAATTAACTAAGGTCAAAAGAGGTTCATTAGAGAAAAGAATTTAATACAGATGCTCACCTTCCTTCGTTATTATTTTGAAAAACCTAATTCTAGAAAAGCCTGCAGCCATAGCCCTGTGGAATCCGATCCCGTCAGTTCTCGGAAGGTAAGCAGGGTTGGGCCTGGTTAGTACCTGGATGGGAGACGGCCTGGGAACACCAGGTGCTGTAGGCTTGGGAGAAGGACTTGGCAACCCCCTCCCAAAAAAAAATCAATCTGCCTTTGAAAACCCTATGAACAGCAGAGAAGCACGGACAATAGTGTTTCCCCTGTTGTATAGAGGGTCGCTATTAGTCGGATACCGACTCGACAGCACCTAACAACAACAATTCTAGAAAAGAAATTAAATACAATGTTTTTTTTTTCTTTTAAAAAGTAGCTAACAAATCAGCTGAATCAATTTCTTTAAAGAAAAGCCAAGGAACATAATTCTCAAAGATTAAAATAGCTAAATGTTTTTGCCATCAGCTGTAGAAATTGATTTTTGGTTGCAGACTGAACATTCTATTAATAAAAATAAAAGTATATGAAGCATATCTCAATTATACAAAGTATTTAGAATCACAACCAAAACATTAGGAGAAATATTCCAAGATAAATAATGAGCAGTGTCATTGCTTTAAAAGTGTGATTAATTTCCATGACTCTCAAAAACAGAGAGCAATATATTAGCTACTTTTAGTTGCTGTCAGATATATTAATGCTTAACTTTCATAGCATTCACCGAGTCTGCTTTTGGGGCTTCCATTTTGAGCGACTGACTATAAGTAGTAATAATGTGGCAGGTGTATGAAAAAATTACTTGCATAAATATCACTTCTATTTCTAGGGTAATTATTCCACCTCACTGGTTTTGAACCTTGAGAGAAAAAAACGATAGCCCATGGCTCATGCCCTACATGATTTAATCTTTATTTCTACTATCTTTCTTTTCCTAGTCCCTATATATACAAAGTTCAGAATTAGAAAGCTACAGTAAGACTGCTTATAAAAAATAAACCCAAAGCCAAATAGCAGTCACCAACACACAATAAAATCAGCAGCTTCAATCTTACTAAAAAGCTTTAGCAATTAGCTGAGAAATCTTATTCATCACATACTATATTATTACTAATCAGTACAAAGAGATTTTTCAAAAAGTAGAATATGATTTGTGGTTATTTCCTCAATGACTTTTCAAATTCAGCTATGAAAAAAGAAGCTATCATATGTGAGATAGGCTAATGATCATGTGATTATAACTGTAGATGTAACAGGTGTTCCAATAAGGGAGATATCTCCAGTGAGTTAAGGGTAATCACATCAAAATTCAGAGAAAATAGGACTTGAATTTGATCGTAGAGCTACTTTCCTAAATACAAGTTTATTTTTAAAAGTATAAATACATGTTTTAAAAAAACCCCACTCTACAAGAAAGAGAATAGTTCTATTTTATCATCGACTAGGACAAGACAAAGACTACTTTTCAATTTAAGTATGGCATAGCGAGAGGGAATACATAGATCAGTGTGAATAATATAAATAAATTTGTTAAGCAAATCCTAGAATATTAGGAACAGGAAGTATTTTTCAAGATTTAAGAAATAAATCTAGCAAGAAGAAAATGAAGTTTTACTCTTTGTATTAAGGAACTCAATTCCAAAAAACAACGGTAAGAGATTATATTAAAAAGATACATCTGGGTCAGTGTGGTGGTATACTCCTATAATCCCAGCCACTTGGAAGCTAAGAGAAGATGATGGAGAGTTTGGGGCCAGAGACAGGCTGTATTAACTTTAGAAAGCCCCTAACTCAAAATAAAAATATAAAATGGGCTGGGGGTACAGATCAGTGGTAGAGCAACTTGCAAAGTATGCGTGAAGCCCTGGGTTCGATCTCCAAATACTACAAATAAATAGATAAGTGGATAGAGACACAAAAATCTATGAACCAGAAAGAAAAGTGACAAAAGAATAAAAAGAACCTACTAGACAACTCATCAGAAAGAAATTAAAGTGATGTAAAAGGGAACTAAGCAGTAGGATAAAGATCACTGAAACCACCATTAAAAAGTGAAGAGTAAACTCAGAACTTAACAATTCAAATGGGTAGAAGAAGCAAGTAAGTAGATTTAAAGAAATGAAAATAACTTGATGAATGAATCAAATGACCAACTGCAAAATTAGTTTGATAGAGGAACAAAACTAAATCTCTAAGGTTATCAGTGATGAAATGCCCTTCCTCAGTGTGATGTTGTTAAGTACAATTGAGTAGAGTCAGACTCATAGGGACCCTATGTAACAACAGAATGAAAAGCTTTCCTATGTTGTGCCAGGCCTGGCACTATGTCAGTGCTTCTCTGTTTATTAATAAGGTTTTTGATGGCTGATTGTTTCAGAAGTGGGCTGCCAGGTCCTTCTCCCATTTCTGCGGTTCTGGGGATTGAATCCAGGGCCCCAGAGAGTACAGAGCAGCACTCTGCCAACTGAGCTAAGCCCCTGACCCTCCCTCATAGTTCAGAAAGTGGTGAGTCTTCCAACATTTGGGAACTTTGCTCAGCAACAGCTATAGGTATAGGAAAAAGCTTACTAACTTAAATGGGAAGCAGAGTATACACATACACTCTTCTGAATGTGTATAAAGAGCGATAACATGAAATATTTTGTTTATATACATATACACACATGCTCTCCTGTGTATTTATATATATACACATATATACATGTGTATATATGTATGTTGTGTATAAAAAGACAGAAAAATAAAAACATTTTGTTAATAGATCACCAGTTTAATAGATTACACCTCATGTGATTCTTTTTCATTCTTATGCTTCTATCATAGAAAAGACCTTATGAGAAACAGTGTTCAAAAATGAGGGCAAGCTTTCTTTCTTTCTTTTTTTTTTTTTTTTTTGAGTAATGGGGGTTGAACACCTCATGCTTCAATGCTTTGCAAGTGCTGGACCACAAAGCTGCACCCTCAGCCCATGTCTTTACTTTTTGAGACAGGGTCTTGCCAAATTATGTAGACTGCCTCTGCCTCCCAACCTCTAGGATTATAGGCGTGTGCCACCGCGCTTGGCATGAGGGCAAGTTTTCAAAAATAAATTTTTCTGAAACAACTAAATTACTGAATTACAAAGATACTTACTGAAATAAATTTATATACATATCCACATCCCTCATATCTGCTTGTAACCAATCTTTCTTAAATCCAAGGACAAGTGTGTTTGGTTTCATTCGACCAAGACCAGCAGCCTAAAATACAGATAAATACAACTTCAATATAATATTTAATAAAATAGTTTTATAAAAGATGAAAATCTTCTAAATTGACAGCTTCTCAATATTATGCATCTTTACCAGCAAAAATTCCTTAGCATCCAATACATGCAATATTTACTTACAAATTACATATACTAAATTGATGACATAATGTATGATTAAACATATATAAAAGTTAAAAAATGAAACACCTCAGAAGTTCTACAAACACATTTTTGTACTTTCATGATCTTTCAAAATTTTCACATTTTTACTGAGAAACAGATTTAATTTTAAAAAATCATAATAATATAACTGTATTGTTATATATTTTGATAATAGCCATTAATACCTAGAAGCAAAAGTGCAAATGGCTGCAGTTCTGAATCCCATTAATAGGAAAATTTCAATTCTATCAATCATGCAAAAGTTTTTGTTGAAATTTGGCTCATTTCCTTCCTCAACTATTCCATCAATCAATCTTATGAGGAATTGCAATTCAGTATGATCAACGAATATTTCCCAAAGCCTAATAAAACCTCTTCTTTTGTAAGATGTGAAAACATACTTCAAAAATTTATTTCTAAGGTTGTATAAATACTTAGGGTTATGGAAAGTTTTGTTTTTTTAAAGCTTAATTTTGAAGTTGTGGTTAAAAAAAAGTAAAAAAAATTGCCATTTTAAGCATTTTTAGGTCGTATTGATTATGTTCACAATGCTATACAACAAATACCACTATGTATTTCCAAAACATTTCTGTCATCTAACTAGATACTATGTAATCAATAAATAATAACTATTTCCTCTTCCGTCTGGCCCTAGGTGTATCTAATTTACCTCTCTCTCTATTCATTTGCCTATTCTAGTTATTAATGGAATCACAGAATTTGTTCTTCAGTGTCTAGTTTATTCTACTTGGCAGAATGTCTTCAGATTAATTCATATTATAACACAACTTAATCTCTCTTTTGGCTGAATAATATTTAATTATATATTTATATATCCAGCTTATCCATTTATTGGTTTACCCATTTATCTGAGGATGGACACCTGGATTGTTTCTACCTTTTAGCTATTACACATAATGCTGCAGTGAACACTGGCATAGTAATCTCTGTCTGACTCCTGGCTGGTGGTTCTGATTTGTATTTCCCTAATGAATAATGACCCTCACATGTCTGTCAGTTTGACATACTGGGGGGCTTGTGTGTAGCTGTGATGCTGAAAGTTATGCTACCATTATTATAAATACCAGCAGGGTCACCCATGCTGGAGAGGTTTCAGTTGAGCTTCCAGACTAAGACAGACTAGCAAGTGAGTACTGGCATGAGATCTGTATTATTTTAAAACTCACAGGAAAAAAAAAATCAAAGTTTTAGCCACATATTTTGGATAGGTAGTTTAAAAAAGTCAGCTAATAGTGATGGCCTCAAATTAACACTACTTAATAACTCACAGCACAATCCATACTTGAACCCGGCTAGAGAACATAGGCATATTTCAAATAATTTTATTAGCAATTTAAAATCCTTTTAGTCTACTAATTTTAGGACAAAAAACATAAAAAAAGATCACTGTTCATTTCAACATGTGATTAATTAAGAAATGTCAAGAACAATCAGCATAAATAACAAGATCATTGTAGACCATTTTTCCTACAGGAAAAAAAGAGAGAGTTATGTCTACACTAAAATCCTAAATGACATTTGATTTAAAGGGCCATCATGATGTAATCTGGAATTTTCATTGGGAACAATATCATTTTACTATTTAAAATTAAAGGTTAAAATTGGGTTGACAATTAAATGGCTACTATGTTTAAAAAAAAAAAAAAAGAAAAGAAAAAAAGTTCAAATTCAAATATACAAATGAAGAACTTGGCAGCACTAATGTCTCATTGCCAAATGGCTCTTAAGCAAGCTGAGACTGTTTCTTTCTAAGATAGTAAATCTCAAGTTTTGTTACAGACACTGGACGTTTAGTGATAAATTCTTATAATTAGTAACCACAGTACAAAGTGGACAGAGATTAACAATCAGAGTGTAAGATCTAATAAAATGAAAAACAGAATCTCTAGAACTATAAGACACAAGAAACTAATGTCTTCTCACAAAGATTACAAGCAAGAAAAGATATACAGGCATATGTCATTTTATGTAACAGCGACAAGATAGGAAGGAAAAAGAAATACTTTCAGTAATAACATAATTTCAGTTAGTAGTTCTACAGAGATAATTGGCACCTATTAGAAAGGATACTTCTTATAG
This sequence comes from Pedetes capensis, assembly GCA_007922755.1. Classification (NCBI taxonomy): domain Eukaryota; kingdom Metazoa; phylum Chordata; class Mammalia; order Rodentia; family Pedetidae; genus Pedetes; species Pedetes capensis. The sequence goes on along the minus strand of VMDO01001353.1, from coordinate 136,234 downwards.
TTCCTCAGACAGCTCTGCCACTAAAGTCACTCTTCTAGTCACCTTAGAAAAATGTTGCATTTGCCAGGTTCATGTTCTATTTATCCTACTTTGTCCATACCGATAAAATTTTCAGGATCCACTGGAGTGTGTTAGGTGGATGAGAATAATTAGGAGAATGGAATCTAAATCTTGCCAAACTTTTATAGTATTGTTTACACTACAGAAACCCTCTGAGGCAGAAGTCCTTAAAGTGTGATGCCTGAACTGGACCAGCAGCAGTAGTACCACCTGGAATTTTACTAGAAATGGAAATTCTTGGCTCTTACCACAAATCTCCTGAGTCATGAGATGGAACTCAGACATCTGGGTTTTAATAAGTCTACCAGGTGATTTGGGAGAAGGACCTGGCAACCCACTCCCAAAAATCAATCCGCCATTGAAAACCCTATGAAGAGTAGAGAAGCACTGACAATAGTGTTTTGCCTGTTGTATGGAGGGTCGCTGAGTTGGATACTGACTAGACAGTACCTAACAACAACAACAACAACCAGGTGACTGTCATGTATGCTGAAGATTAAGAACTACTGCTTTAAGGAAGGATTTTCCTTCATTTCTTTCATAAAACTTATTACATATATAAAGTGATTATTAATATGCTTGTATAATTATACAAAAGCAAGATTTATCCATTAGAAACAACCTTATAACCAGGGGTAGCAGGGTATACCTGAAATACTTAAATATACCATATACCAAAAAGGAATAAAGAATAAAATGATCAAATCACACACCCAACACCTAGCTAAGAAAATAAACAGAAACACACATGCACTACCCTACGAATCTTCACGTCCACTGTGTATTTTTGTGATAAATTCTATTATTTAGAGATATGTAAGTTAAAATTTTTACCTATTTTTAAAAAGTTCTATCTTCGTATTTCTCATATTGCTATTTTTCTTTAATACTGTTTTTGAGGTTTATCCATATTAATATAGTTCCTTTTTACCACTGTATAGAATTTGACTGATTATATCATAATTTTCAAATCTCTGATGTTTGTTGAAGTTAATTCTAATTCCTTTTAGCTATTCCAAAGCATGTTGCCAGGAAGTTTCATATAGGTTTCTTTAGCTTTTCTAAAATATTCACTTAAGAATGAAATGTCTTTCAAATTGCCAGGATGCTGTCCACAAGTGATTGTCCAATCTAAATTACCACAGCAAGTCAAAGGTCTCCAACTACCCCGCACAATAATACTTATATTGGCAAATCTAACTTTTGATCAATATGATAAGTATGAAATTGGTTTTAACTTTTACTTCTGTCATTCAGCTTTCCTCTTCTAGTTGTTCTTTCACTTTTTTTCTTCCCTTTCATTTACTGACTTAAAGTATTTCTTTGAGTGTTGTGGATTTTTTTTTCTTCTTGCTAGTTACAAATTAGGATTATTATCTTCCCTTGATGTGTGACTTCCTTTATCATTTTCATGGTTTATTTAGAAACTCAAAAGTTTTTAGCTTTAAAATATTATTGTTTCATTGAAAAAATTCTCTATAAAATTTAATATATTCTCTTAAAATGTTATATATATAAAAATATATTTAGGCCTTCAATCCATCTGAAAATGATTTTTGTGTGGTTTTTGTAAGAATCTATTTCATGACATTTCCACGTAGAAAATCAATTGCCACAGCCCATCTTTTCAATGCCACCTCTATCATATGGTAAATCTCCTGTACAAATGGCTCTGTTTCTTGTTTTGTACCATTTACTTAACTATCATTGCTTTAATACCACAATGTCTTACACAGCAGCTCTACTCCTAACCCTTATTATTCCCGAAGACTGACTTGGTTCTTTGTAATTAAGTTCTAAGAGACAACAGAAAGGGCTGGGAGGACAGTGCTCAGGGCCTCCCACCTCTACTTCAACAGTTAACAAAGAATGCTTATGCTTAAGCTGGGTTTTTTTGTTTTTTCATGGTTTCTTGTAAAAATAAGTTGGTAAACAATGTCTAAATCGCTTTTTTTTTTTTGCCTATAACCTTTAGGATGGAGATAATTGAATTCACAAATTAAGTAACTTGTTCAGTCCAAAATCTGTAAGGAAACGACAGTACCAGCATTTAAACCTAGGACTGATTCTAAATCTCCTATTCTGGCTATTATACCACACATAAAACTGAAACAGAAATGTAAATTTAGTAATAGCAAGTAAATAGAAATAAAAGGGACTAAACTTATTTAAAAATTAAGTAAGGATTGCCATTACTCAACATTTTTACAAAAGAAATCCTTTGGGATGCAACAAGGAACTAGAAATATTTTATAGAAAGAGGGTAATAGGCTAATTTTCAAGTAGGCTCTTTGCTATCAACCAATAGCACAAAATTTCTATAATTTCTTTAGTTCTGAATTAAAATCTTACAATTTTAAATATATTAAAAGGATTTACCATACATTTATGAGATGTGATCAAAAGATATGGTAAACGTTTTAATGAAAAGAAACTTATTACACATCACCATTAATCTCCCTCAAAATATTCCCCTTGGCTTTGAACAGATGTATGCTATCACTCTTGCCACTTTCTGAAGCAGTCCTGAAAGTCTTCTTTTGTGTCTTTAGTTGGCACTGTCACGGCTGCCTTGATGTCCTGAACCAATTCATAACATTTATCTTTCAGGGTCATTTTGACTTTGGGAAAGAGCCAGTAGTTGCAGGGTGTCAGATTTGATGAATAAGGTGGATGAGGACTCACTGTAATGTTTTTACTTGACATAAATTGCTGTACTAGAAACAATGTGTGACACAGAGTACTGTCATGATGGAGGATAAAAGGAAAGGCACTCAAGAAAGAGGACTTGCAGAATTGCTTCAGAAAGTGACAAGAACGATAAGTATGTTCAGAGACGAATATTTTTAGGGGGATTAATGTAGAAATTTTTCTAAAATTTAAACATTCATTATATTTTTTATCATACTGTGTATGTTAATATGAAGAATGAAATTTAAAATAAAAATGCTTTTAAAAGTTTATACAAAACTAAACTGTAGGCATGTGGAAGGCAGACTCCTTTACCTGCATCAAATACTGTGCCCCTTCTCTCAAGTCGTCTGCATGTACTGGAGCATAAAAAGCCTTCATTTTGTTTTTAATGAGCCACCGCTGATACTTGGCTTGATCAATGGACATCTCTTTCATTGCTTGTCTTCGAGGGCCCTTTAAATAAAAATATTAACAAGATATTTACTTGAAAGGAACTTATTTCATGTTTGTAAAAACTATCCTGCCATATTGGTTTGAAAGAAAGTGTCTAAATGTTGTTGTTGTTGTTGTTAGGTGCCGTCGAGTCGGTATCTGACTCATAGTGACCCTCTGTACAACAGGGGAAACACTATTGTCAGTGCTTCACTGCTGTTCATAGGGTTTTCAATGGCAGATTGATTTTTTGGGAGGGGGCTGCCAGGTCCTTCTCCCAAGCCTACAGCTTCTGGTGTTCCCAGGCGGTCTCCCATCCAGGTACTAACCAGGCCCGACCCTGCTTAGCTTCCGAGATCTGATGGGATCGGATGACACAGGGCTACGGCTGCAGGCATCTAAATGTTAGAGTGGGAGAAATGTAATAACATTTCATTCTCATATCATTGAATTCTTTCTAATACTTAAGATTATGAAGATGGAGACGAACAATTAAGACACTGACAATGCATGGAGAAGGGAAGAAGAGAAGACGAAGAAAATCAGACTTAAAAATAAACGAGAAACATTTCACTGTTATAAATGAGGTAATTTAGAAATTGCTGAAAATGGAAAAGAGATTACACAGCAAAATGAAAGCCTTCTATTCTTTTATATAAAGTTTCCTACTTTGTTTTTTGTTTGGCTTAAATGTCTTAAGTTATTAATTCTCAGTAATTTAAGAATATCATTGAAGATCAAAATGAGTTATATAATAGTGATATATTTTTTTCTTCAGACACCCATTAAAAGATTAAATAACAGAAGGAAATGAGCTTTGTTAACTCAAAATTCCATGATTCTTGTAGGCAACACATAAAATGTGTTATACACAAATATGTTGTTGTCATTAGGTGCCGCTGAGTCAGGTCCAACTTATAGCCACGCTACGTACAACAGATGAAACGCTCCCCGACACTGGGCCACGCCTGGCACTGGTGTCAGTGCTTCCCTGCTATTCATAGAGTTTTCAATGGCAGATTGTTTTGGGAGTGGATTGCTAGGTCTCTCTCCCATACACAAATATATAAAGCAAAAATCTAAAATTAAGACTGCAGAATCTAAACATGAATAAAGAAAAATACAACTTATCTTTCCTAGTAGGGAAACTGCCTCATCTGTGCATTCTTGTGCTTAAGACCCTGACTTGATCAGCTTGGAGACAAACTGGAAAGTTCCACACATCCCAAGTGGGGTCAGTGTTCCCATGCATACTGCCACCACCCTATATACACACACACACACACACACACACACACACACACAAACACACAGTCTTGACATTGCCACAATACAAGTGGAGGAGCAACTTTGAGAAAAGCAGGGACATAGGGTATACAACACACATTCCACTAGCACAAGTGAGCAACAGAGCTTAGGGGAAAAACTAACCTCAATAGTAAACATTGTAATTTCTTATGCAGAACAGTATTTGTTCTCAATTAGCTAAGATGCCAAATACAAAAACTACTTTTGGATGACGATTTACCAATATTTTAAATTATTTTCTTATTCTTGTTAAACCAATGAAAGCTGAAAATGTCAAAATCTTTTTTAAAATGCTACATTGAGACAGTTTAGAGGCAAAAATATTTTTGAAGAAGCTGGGCATGGTGACACATACCTATAACCCCAGCAATTTAGGATGCAGTGGAGGCAGGAGGATTCCAAGTTCATGACCAGAGGCAGCTTGTGTGACTAAGACCCTGACTCAAGACAAAAATATAAAAAATGGGCTGAGGGTGCAGCCCAGTGGTAGAACATTTGAAAAATATGTGAATGGCCCTGGGTTCAAAGAATTTTTTTTGAAGAGTACTACCTTAACAAAACAAAACAAAACACAAAACAACAGATGGGGTATGGGGGCACACAGCTATAATCCCAGAACTTGGGAGGCTGAGGGAGGAGCATTGTAAATTTGAACCCAGAGGTAGCATATGGAATTTAGCAAGCCCCTGACACAAAATAAAAAATTTTAAAGGGGCTAAGGGTGCAGCTGAGTGGTAGAGCACTTGCCTAGCATGTCAAAGCCCTGGGTTCAACCCCTCAGTATTCGGAGGGGGGGAATCAGCATGTCAAATTACTTCTGTTCTAGACAGGCCGACAAATTACATGTTATACACAAAGTGAAATGTTTTAATATGGAAAAAAAAATAATACTTACCATATGCACATGGCCACAGATCATCAAACCAACATTTTTTGTGAAATCATGAACAAGATGAAGTAAAGCTGGGCGTGAGTTTGGAGAACCTGTCATAACAAGACACTGTGGCCTATTTTAAGATTAAAAATACAAAATTAGAAAAGTTTGTGTTTTGGGAAACAAGAACATGATTAAGAACAAAGTATTCCACAAGAACCTTCTTTACGCCACAGGATTCTCATACTAGATGACTTTTAACCAGGCCTTCTTGGTACATGAGAGAGAAAAAAAGACCTTTTTGGAACAAACATCATGTCAAATGTCCCTCTAAAACAATTGGCAAAATTGGACAACAAGACTCTGGTAGTACTATGGAAAGAAATTACCATGATAGTTAAAAATTATGTAACTACTTTTCTTCTTCTAAAGGTAATAAATAAATGGGCTGGGGTTTAGCTCAGTGGGTAGAGTACCATTCTGTGCTTTCTGAGGCCCTAGGCACCACAAAAAAGGGAGAAGGACCTGGCAGCCCACTCCCCAAACAATCAGCTATTGGAAACCCTATGAATAGCAGAGAAGCACTGACAGAGTGCTAGACAGTGTCAGGTAGTGCTTTGTTCTGTTGTACATAGGTTTGTTATGAGTTGTACCTGACTTGATGCTATCTATCAACAACAAAGGTAATATATATTGCACTTATTTCATAGAGCTTGCAGAACTTACTGGGAGTATATGGCTTTGCCTTCTTATGTACAACAGGTTAGTTTGATCTCATCATTACTTCTACTTCTGCTATCAGCCTTCTGTAATCTAGCTTAATTTTGATTGCTATTGTCATACAAGTAAAATCACCTACTGCAGATGTGAACTGAAAGTTCAATTTGTACTAAAAGCTTTTAATTCTAATTAATGATGGGAAGACAAAAAAGGAATTTAATTGCCTTTGCAAATGTGAGACAGTGGCATGATTTTCATACATTTTTAACTATTGATTTTCAGTAGTTGGAAGTGGAAATCAATCTTGTTTAATGAAAAAAAATTCAGGTATCCATTTTATGAATCAAAATGGATTAGCAAAAGTTCTTTAAAACAAGAGTTTCTATAATTAAACTTTTGAAAACAAACACCAGACTAAAATTCCTAACTTCAATATTAAATTAACTTTTAGAATAGTTACTAAAATAAGCATGAAAACCTGAATGAAGACCTGTTTAAAAATATTAACATATTTAGGATTTTAGTAAAGTAGCAGAAAAATCAATTGTCTGTGAGACTTGCCTTGGGGCAGTCAAAAGTGCCAAACTGCCCTATGGCCCAAAATGCTAAAAGTCTTTCTTTTTGACCGTATGTTCTCCCCTTTCTGAGCTTTAGGAGGTTACATGGCTCCCCAGCCTCAGGGAACATTTCCTGGACTTCCTAGGAACAAATTATGGCCCTATGAGTACCTTATAGCCCATAAGATGTTCCCATTTCCAGGTCATGTCCTTTAAAAGGAAGCTGCTCTCCTTCCATACTTTCTTTCCTATAAACTAGAGCATGATATTATGATGACTTTAACCACATAGATAAAAACGTTTTTTAGAGAATGGAAGACGGACAAGATGTAAGGAATATGGCTCTCAAATGGCCAAATGTAGCAAATCTGCCTGTCTGCCATGAAGTATCCAGTCATCTACCTCTCGACTATCATAGAACACCAGTGTCTCCCTTGTTTGAGGTGCAGAATTTTTCAGTCATTTTGTATGTTAACTTAGCCTAACATAACCTATTACCATGGAAAGTTAATTTGTCCTTATCTGTACTAAATAAAAAACATAGCACAAAAGCATGTAGTAAGAAACATTAGGGACAACTGAATAACAGTGGCAGCGCAAACATTTACTTTGACTTTAATTCCTTCCTCAAAAATCTCCATGGTATAACAAGACTTTTATAAAAGCACAAGACCACAAAAAATATGAAAAGTGACAGAGAAAATAGCATCAAAATGTTGAAAGCTAAGAAAGCAAGTGGAAGAACAGTGAAGGACCTAACAAAACAAGAAAAGGCTAAATTCTAAATGAGCACAAGAAAACTGTGAAGCTACCTGATTTTACAGCTGAAATCATCAAAATGTTTAGGAGTTGATAGCACCTAAGCACCTAGGCACCTCTGGAAGTGGCAGGGACGATGTGTTGAAGAAACTGAAATAACGTGGACTGGTTGGAAGTCTGCATAAAAAGCAACTTGATAGACCAAAGTCATTTCCCTCACTATGATGGACAACTGTCCCTGTTCCTCCCCAATGTGACTTGGCTTATTTGCTGGAGAGGACCCTGGTCTGGGAGACACCAGAAATACCTAAGGGCAGAAGTAAGATATTTAAAATAGAGGAGTTAGGAGAACACATATACGAACTCCTAAAACCCCAAACTCCTTTCCCAGTTGGCTCTCAGAATTCTGGTAGCAAGGACATTATGTACAAACATAAGATTACAAGATTCATTTCTGGGAAATCTAATCAGATCAAAAAAGAAAGCCTTTAAGATGACTAAAATTCCTCAAAGAATGAGCAAAGCCACGTTAATCTACACTAAGGTCTTCAACTGACAAGGCCCACTCACCAACGCAGAACTTCCTTGCCAAGTTATTACACATACCTCATATTTCAGACAAGGCTAAATTCAAGAATCCAAGTTAAAGAAACAGTGAGAAACTTCAAGAAAGCACTAACTATGAGATGAAGAAAACTCTTTTGGCGAATTTGGAGATATTGATAAATAGAAAGCTAAACAAGAAAAAGGGAAACAAAAAGCTGTGCAGCCAAAGAAAAGTAATCATAATTTTCTACATGGCTGAGCTGTATATCGCTGGCTTGGCTCAGTTGGTACAGTGTGGCTCTGCACTCTCTGAAGTCCTTGTTTTGATCCCCAGTGCCACAAAAATGGGAGAAGGATGCGACAATCTACTCCTGAAGCAAATCCAAAACAATCAGCCACTGAAAACCCTATGAGGGTCATTATGAGTCAAACCTGACTCAGTGGTACCTAACAACAACAACCTGTGTATAATGTCTAAAAAGTTATAAAAATATAAATGCCAAATATGAAATAAAAACAACAAAAATATACTGGGAAATGGGATAAAAGGAAGGATACATGAATGCATGCATTGGGTCCAGGTAAGATGAAAGACATCAACAGAAAATGCCTAAAAGTAAAAATCAGAAAGGAAAGCAAGATAAACATGGTGTTTATGAAGTAAATGCTAAAAAAAAAAAAAAGAAAAAGAAAAAGAAAAAAAAAATCAGCCAAGAGTTGAAAGTGGTTGCCTGGGGTGTAAGAGAAAAAATGGCCATAGGGGTGAGCCAAGTGCTGATTTTTATGCCAAAATCTTACAGATTAGTTTCTCCTCTTTATACTGTATTCATATTTAATTCTGATATAAAGCAAAAAGCACCAGGCATGGTGGTGCACACCTATAATCCCAGTAGTCAAAAGGCTGAGGCAGGAGGATGGCAAGTTTGAAGCCAGTCTGAGCTACATAGTGAGCTCATGCTTACAAAAATAAAAAAAATAAAATAAAGTAAAAATCAAAATGGGAAAATGTTTTTTAAAATGTTCCATTTACTATAATAAGCCACAGCAACACAATTTCACTGGTAAATTTAACTTGACTCTTGTTCATACCCTAAGTTATGAGATACAACTTTAACACAAAAAAATGATTTCTATTTTTCTGTCATACTTGGCATCAAATTATCCAAAATATGCTAAAATTACAGTTTTCCTCCCAGAGCTCTCACTTTTTTTCTTTTCCCCATTTCTCACACCATCAAATCTGTGGTCTCTGGAAAATCATACTAGAAAAAAAGACCAAGGGTGAGGGTGTCCAAAAGATCAACAGGAAAAATAGACAGGCTTTTCTTACAAGGAGATATTTAGTAGAACAATTCTTTTCTGGCATTTCTCCTTTCTTTAAATTTTGTTATTTTTTGAGAAAGGATCTCACTTGTTGTTAGGTGCTGTCAAGTCGAGTCATGTCTGACTCATAGCGACCCTCATAGGGTTTTTAATGGCTGATTGTTTCGGGACTGCCTCGGGAGTGGATTGCCACATACTTCTCCCATAGGATCCCACTAGGTAGCCTAAATTGCCCTCAAAACGTGATCCTCCTGCCTCTGCTTTCTAAATGCTAGGATTATAGGAGTGCACCACCATGCCAGGCTGAATTAAAAAAAAAAAAGAAAATAGGAAACATTTTCCCTTTTGGTTGGAACAGATTTCTGGTTTATTATGCAGAAGCCAATGAGAGGCGATTATTCGCGACTAAAGAAAGTCACCTGTTCACACCTAAACTTAATTTCAACAATTTATGAATTACTGTCTGATGATGTTTTTTGAAAATGACAACTTAACTATATACATATAATCTATAATTTCAAGAATCTAAACATTATTTCTAGACTTATAGAAGTATATATCAATAGTGCTTTAGTGGTTGTTGTTGTTAGGTGCTGACGAGTCAGGTCTGACTCATAGTGACTCTATGTACAGCAGAATAAAACTCTCCCCAATTCTGTGCCAGGCACACAACCTTATTTACATTTAAGCCCATTGTTGTAGACACTATAGCTATTAGAAATGTATTTTAAAATAGTTTTTATGTTGATGCCTGATAAATTAAAAAAAAAAAAAAAACACAAAGTCGTTTTAGAAGAAAATATAAGATAAATGCTCTTTTAAGTGTAAGGTATTAATTCTTTATTACTACTACTGGTTTCTAGTTAGTCACTGATGAGAAAGCAAATAACACAAAAATATTTAGTGTCTTAATAAAATTACAAAATAAGTAAAAAATCTTTATGAATTTTGTTTTACATAGGTAAATAGCATTAAGGTTGAATGAAACTCTCACATAATCATAAAATGAGTCTTCGAGCACTCCAAAATTTTATTATCATTTTTCTCAGGAAGATGTTAATTTTCTCTTTGTACAATTTTATTTTGGGTAATTAAACTGATCAAGGCCAACCAAATAAAACACAACATTTTTTTATTTTTAGAGAACTTGTTATAAAGCGTTAAAACATGACTATATTCCTGGAAAATAGTTTAAGAACTGATTGGCCAGCTAAGAGTAAATTTTTCCATGTCACCTCATCACCTACCTAAAGTTCTTCACGTGGTCTTCTACCCCAGAAAGACGGATTGAATGCTGTAGGGCATTCAGGTAAGTCAGGGCCTGTGTGGAGGATCCCCAGTTCACATCTGAGAGAAGATAGTGTTCACGTAATGTAACACCAATGATAATCAATAACCAATTTGAGACTTACAGAGAATTAAACAGGACTTTCATACTTATAAAGTCAATTTCTAAAATAAACTGAGCTTTTAACTTTCAAGAGTTCAAATATATAGCTTAACATTAAGACTGTGATCATCTCAACTTTAATTGCATTGTAAGGAAAAGTATCAATTAGAAAAAGCTGAGGTGATAGCACTGTTGATATTGTGCACACAACTCAAAAGTCTTTCAAAAATAGACATTAAAAATTATTGTTTATTTAGCCAAAAGTCTGAAGGAAAAGGGGCAGATCATAAGTACTATTTATAGGTTATTTGAACATGAACATTTCCTTTCCTACTAAATGGACCTCAAATGATGATTTTTAGACACATTAATCTATAGATTTGCCTGCAGCCATACCACTGTGGCATCCAATCCTGTCAGATCTCGGAAGCTAAGTAGGGTCCAGCCTGGTTAGTACTTGAAAGGCAGACCACCTGGGAACACCAGGTGCTGTAGGCTTGAGAGAAGGGTCCGGCAACCCACTCCCAAAAGACAATCGGCCATTGAAAACCCTATGAATAGCAGAGAAGCACTAGCAATGCTGTTTCACCTATTGTACACAGGGTCCCTATGAGTCAGACACTGACTTGACGGCACCTAACAACAACAACAATCTATACATTTAATAGAAAGGTTAGAGAAATAATTGCTTCTAAAATGGTTAGAACACTAGCTTCTCTGTCCATTTCATTTCTAAAGTCACTACTCTAATCCAAAGCATCTCTTTGTATCTGAATTAAACATGTTTCTTCACTGTTTAAAACTACTACATTGCAACTACTCTCATAAGCACTTCCTAATCTACTCTATTAGGCTCAGACTTTCCAAAGCTTTCCTGCCAGGTTTTTTTCTGTATTCTAAATCAATACTAACATAGCCTGCGCTTGGATTTAGCTCAGTTGGTAGAGCGCTGTGCTGCAGTCTCTGAGGTCCTGAGTTCAATTCCCAGCACCGCAAAAATAGAGAAGGATGTGGCAACCCACTCACAAGGCAATAGAGAAGGATGTGGCAACGCACTCACAAGGCAATCCCGAAACAGTCAGCCATTGAAAACCCTATGAGGGTCGCTATGAGTCGGATACCGACTCGACGGCACCTAACAACAACAACACTAATATAGCCTAGCATCACCATTTTACATGAAGCTATACCTAGCCATTATCAATATGGCACATTGTTGTTGTTGTTGTTAGGTGCCGTCGAGTCGGTATCCGACTCATAGCGACCCTACATACAACAGGGGAAACACTATTGTCAGTGCTTCTCTGCTGTTCATAGGGTTTTCAATGGCAGATTGATTTTTGGGAGGGGGTTGCCAGGTCCTTCTCCCAAGCCTACAGCTTCTGGTGTTCCAAGGATATGGCACATAGGTAATCACTATTTCCTAGTTAAAACATGGGTATCCAATTTTCCCTGCTACATAGTAATCTCCTGGGAAAGATATATGTCTTCTCATATTTTGTGAATTCCTTCCTACTTTTGTTGTTGTTAGGTGCCGTCGAGTTGAGTCCGACTCATAGCGACCCTATGTACAGCAGATCGAAACACTTGCCGATTCTGTGCCAGGTAAACGATCTTATTTATGTTTAAGCCCATTGTTGCAGACACTATGTCAATCCATCTAGTGTATGTATATTAAGCTAATAGCTACCACCATACTGCAAATCTGAATCCTTTCCATGTATAATTTTAAAATACATTGAATACAAGAGTATTAACTATATTAATTCATTTCTTCCCCTACAAATGGAACGTTAATTATATTTATCCTTTTTCTTACCCACTCATGGGTAAGAATGAAATTCCATAGGAATAAAGTCTTAAAAGTAATTGTTTCACTGAAATTACATGTATTTGAAAAATAACTCAAAACTATGTATTTAGAAAGAAAGTATTTTAGGTTTTACATGAAGAACCTTTCAAATATATTCGAGAGGATGTTTTAAATGTTTTCTAGCTTAAAATACGAAACAGAAAAGGCTACTGACCTGGTTTTTTGTAGGTAACATAAATGTACAGCCCAAGGACTATCACATATGTTAGCAATGCAGCCCACCAGTTAATGACAAACATCACTATGCAACAAAGAATCGCTCCAATAAGTGATATCCACATGTTGTAGTATTTGAATGCAGGACGCCATCCTAACAATAATAAATAGATAAAAGTCAGATATCTCATCTGCCTTATACATGAGCACATATGTATGCATAAAACAGTTTTCTTTACAGCTGCCACACTGAGAGAACCTTAAGCATCAAGTGGAAAGCTAATACCTAATAGTAAAATCAAAGACTGGTACTGATTACCACTGACTTTTACAATTCTTGATGGCTCCTGTTAACATTACTGCACTATACCAGGTCTGTATTCAATAAACTCCTTTAAAAATGTAAATCAACCTACCCTAGTGAATGCTAAAATTAGAGAAGCTATAATAAATAAGAAAGGTTTCAAATTGAGTACTTAGTAGTATAGCTTTACATGCCCAATTTTAGCATGAGACATATCGATGTTCTAATGAATACACAAAACATTTCAAACAAAACTATTTACAAAAACATCACTACAAATTCATCCCCTTGACAGAAAAATTAAGAGTGGATTATGCAAACTAATACTTTAAAGACTAAGAGTGGACTACACAAACCCATACCTTCCAATTTAATGAAGTATTTATGAATTAAAACTACTCTAAAAAATGCTGAAACCTGTAGCCATACCATTGTGGCATCCAATTCTGTCAGATGTCGGAAGCCAAGCAGGGTCAGACCTGGTTAATATTTGGATGGGAGACTGCCTGGGAATACCAGGTGCTGTGGGCTGGGGAGGAGGATCTGGCAACCCAACCCCCCAAAAAACAAACAGCCACTGAAAATCCTATGAATAGCAGAGAAGCACTAACAATATTATTCTGCCTGTTGTATGTAGGTTCTCTATGAGTCAGACACTGACTCAACAGCACCTAACAAGAATAACAACAAAAATGTTGAAGATCATGCCTTAAAATTTTCACTGATGCTGGCCAGGTATGGTGTTGTTGGACTTTGATCCCAGCATGGGAGGCTGAGGCAGGAGGATCTCAAGTTGGAGGCAAGCCTGAACTACATAGTGAGACCCTGCCTCAACCTTCCCCTCCCCCCCAAATAATAAAAATAAAATTTTCATTGATAAATAGTTTCACAGCCAAAAACATTTTTAAAAATCATCTCAATAAAATTAAATTTTTAAAGTAAAAACTGAAGCTAAAATATTTCTGTTCAAAATCCTACATTATTTTTTCTGTTCTGAGAGACTTATATCCTAGGAATACTTTTGTTCTTTCAGTGTTTTCTCTGATTTCCAACTGTTGTCGTAGTTTATAACAAAAGCTGCACATACTTTTTCAGTTGATAGAGTCCCTTCATACTGGGATTCCACAAAATTCACAATATTAAAAACCTGCTGGGGGCTGGAGTTGAGCTCAGTGGTAAAATGCATGTTTTGCATGCATGAGGCCTTAGGATCAATCCTGAACACC